>JANVCQ010000009.1:20412452-20432229 GCA_025531925.1 Erythroxylum plowmanianum | reverse complement strand
AAAGTCACGAAAAAGTTTCGTGATTATTCCACTGCGGTCGGATCATATCCGGACCTGATTTCCTAACACGCGGGACCTACATAAATAAATGGTTGAGATTCACTGGACAGAATAAGACAGGGTAATATTAGACAGGAGATCTGGACTCCTAAAAAGAGGCCTTATTCTCTCTTCTCTCTCCCTATGCATAAGCACGACTCTCCTGCCAGCTGCTTGGACCAGGGAAGAACAACTCCTCATTTTGGTTCCCGAATACTTGCTCAACCTCTCTCGCTGCTACCCCAAATGCCAGCTCTTTCGCTTCCTTCTCCATCTCGTTTATAACATTCTTTTTACCTGTAATCAAACCACTGGAGTTCAACTTAATAGAGCTTCAGGACTAAAATCAAAACTTAAGTAACGGGGCTGGTGGCAATTTTACCCGCAAGACTATATCTAAAATTGCCTTGTGCATTGACTTCAAAGCAAAGTACTTTCAGGTTCTTGTTCTCCGAAGATACCAGGGCCACTGGATGACCTGCAGGGACAACAAAAACTGTTCCACGTCTCAGCCTCGAGCTTATTTTCTGATACGTTTGACCACCACCTGCTTCTTGACGTCGTCGTCTTGAAGAGGAGACATGAGGACAAGCCATCTCTAAGTATCCATCACCATCAATGACGAATGATATTTTGGTCGCTTTTGAGTTGTAGAAGGGTCCAGCTATAGATCCCTGTGCACATAAATGGTTTATAGTCGAACACTTTCTACGATTTACTTATATGTATATATATATACACACACACTTACCTTGGTGATGTTAGCGAAGGAGACTGCAAGGTCAAGATCTTGAAGCTGCTTCCAATCAACAGGAGTGACTTCAAAGAGCTGACCATAGTTGTTGCTTGTAGTTGGGCGCTTACGGAAAAGATTAAACGGACCGCTTGATTCTCCTCCAAAAGGCCATATGGTGGCAGCTTCTTCGCGGTGGTGGCTCATGGCTTCTATCTGTTGCTTGGAGGCTTTGATGATCACTCCCTGTCGTTGTCTAAATATCCTCTGTAACCTCCCCTTGTCGCTCTGACCAGAAGTTAAAAAGAGCACATCACATAATTAATTTGAATAATCTGTTGTATGAATGTTGATTAAGCAGTTCGCATTTGCGAAACGCACCTTCAGAGCAGCCTCGAGCAGCTTGGAGCTGAATGCGCTGTAAAAGGACTCTGGATCTTCACCACCTGGACCGTGGAATGCCTGCATAATGGAAGCTCTTGCCTCTTAAGGATCAATCTTGTAAAACACGAAGTCTCATCAAGTAAGCTTAGACAAGAGTTTGGCGTTTCTTAATCAAGAAATTGGGAAGGTATACCTCGTACTCGCCGGGAATATTGACTGGACTGAGGAAATTGATAACATAAAGTTTCTCATTTTGATCTCTATTGATCAAATAAACAAGAGTTCCTGCAGGAACCCTGACAATATCTCCGTGTTCAACGTTAAAGCTCTCTCTTTTTCCCTCTCGGATCATGGTGATAGTTCCTCGTCCTACAATCCACCAAATGATTGAATATACCCAACTATGTCACAGAAGAAGTGCAGCATACACATATGATTGAAAAGAAAATGCATACCAATGAAAAAGAGAACACCGTCAGCATCCCAGTGACTCGGGGCTATAAATGTTTGAGGATTAGCTTCCAGAAATCCCACACGAAAGTTTTCGATTCCGCGAAGAAGCTTGGATTTCTTGGTGAACTTTTGGAGAACATCAATTCTTCCATGTTGGGTCTTGACTCTTGTGGCGAAATTCCTGTCTTCAAACACGTAAGGATTTCCAGTTTCCCCTCCTTCCTCTTCCTCTTGCTCTTCTTCCTCTTTGTCTTCACTTCTGTACCTCGTTTTACATTCTAGCCGACACAGAGCTCTCTGTTGTCCACTTCCCCATCTCCTTAAACACCGATCCACGCACACAAGCTGATCTCTTTCAGGATCCACCATGACGCTCCATTCATCTCTACCACCCCTTTCTTCTTCCTCCTCTCTCCACCTCTCTTTCTCCTCCTCCTTCGCCTTCTCCTTTTCTACACGTTCACGCTCCTTCTTCTCTCTATAGTACCTCTCACACTCTCTCCTGCATTCCTCCTTCTCCTCTGGCTCATACTGTCTCTGGTGTTTGCATTGGTGCTGGCACTGCTTTAGCTCAGGATCTTTTGTAGCCAAAGCTAAACCTGCACTGAGAATCACAAGAGAAAGTAGCAGAAAAGCGACGGGAAGCTTCAATTTTGTGGCCATTTTTGACTTCGCAAATGGTCTTTGATCGATGAAGAGACTAAAAGTAAGCTGGTTTTATAGTCAAAAGCCGGAGACGGGAATAGGGGAGCGAGTTGCATGCATGGAGACAAGTGTTGGCCTAACGTGTCCATCATGCGCAGAACTCAATCTCTGCATAGTTATACTACTTGGGTAAAACAGGAAGGAAACGACAATGCTTGGCCTTAGCTTCGAAGATTGGACATTTTTGCTAATAAAACGACACATGCATGTGTCTATGTCCGACGCATCACGTAGCAATATAGACAAAAACAAAGCTAGTGTCCAAAGCTAATCAGGTAAATGCCAGTGTGCAGGTTTCTTGGTCCCCTCGCTGTTTACACCGGTTCAGGGATGTGTTATTTTTCGGAGCCTCTCATGTCTCTTATGGAGCTCCTCTTGTGGGATCAGCAGAGTGTTCAGTACCCCAAAATTAGTGGCTAATTAGTTTTGTTTTTGTCTTTCTCGTTTGTATTCAAAAAAAAAAAAAACCAGATAGAACTTCGAATTAATATTAAATTAATATATAATAAATTAAAAATAAAATGCGTAAAAATATAATATAAAAATCCTATTGTTTATTTTAAAACAAAAATATAATATAATAATATAAACTAATGATAAATTTAATAATTCTAACTAAATTAATAATATTAATTCTTTTGTTTTTGACAAACTATAATAATAATATTAATTCTTAGATGATGAAATTAAACGAACAAACTTGACATGGTATGTCACCTAAAGTGGAGGAGTAGTTACAGCAACTTTTAAAGATAAAAGTTACTCACTTGCAAGTCATCTCCGAGGAAACTATAATCACGTTCAAAGTATATGTGATTACTCATACAAGTCTAAAATCAAATTAGCAACCCAGAAATATAGGACAAGTGTAATTACACAACTCCAAACTTATCCTAGAGATGGACAAGCCCCGTATGGAACTCTGTTACGTTGCTAGAAGCGTGAAGCTTCTTTTTACCATTGTTGCTCTACCCGGAAGACCCTCTTCCACGGTGGTCATTGCGCCAGTTCCTTTGTAGAATCGTTTTGCATGATGCACATTAGAGCTCGACCTTACCTCTTTTCTATGATCTTCAGGACGTGTACTGGGTTGGAGCTTAGAGATTCTGTTAGCAATAATTCCTTCGTACTTTTTGTTTTTTGACGTAGGGGAAACAATGTGAAACAGACACAAGATCCTCTGTCCCATGAAATCTCAGTCATTTATTTTGTAAGACTCACGCGGGATCCACGTACAATTTACACAGGACTCATATAAATAAATGGCTGAGATTCATTGGACATAATAGGACACCATAATATTAGACAGGAGATCTGGATTCTGTGAAACAAGGGTGCAACTTGATACCGTTAATTCATGAATACCCGTAATAACACTATTTACTTGTTGATCCACCTACGAAATAGAGCAAAAAATTCACACAGCCGTCATCATCTATTATTCATCAAAAACTACAAAATACATAGTTTGGGAGACTTAAATAGTGAAACCTTAAAAATTACCAAAAAGAGCAAAATACTAAAATATCCCTATTATGAAAATAGACAGAAAAATATGAAAAAAAACACAATGAATAGCACTAAAAGCGGACATTCTTACTAAAAGTTATGGCAAATCAAAAAGTTTTCAAAAATAGCAAAAATGCAAAATTGACTTCAAAAATGCAAAAATTCAACCATTTTTTAAGCCGACATAATTATAACCACATATGCACATGCTATCTCTTGGATTACATCATTCTCCTCAGGGTATATAGGGTTTGCCCTCAAATTGTCATCATCTAACAAATGACCAGAAAAAGGAACCAAATGCTTCACATTGCACGTATCAACTGAACGAATATGACTTGACAGCTTTAAATGGTAAGCATTAGGATTGATTTTCTTGATGATCTCCACATGACCAATCTTTTGAGCAAACAATTTATTGTAATGACCAACAAAAAAGTGAGCCTTGATCAAAACTGCCCACACGAAGTCACCCACTTCAAACTCAACATGTCATCTCTTCTTATCCACAATCTCTTTGTACTTACCGGCACCCTTTAACAGGTTGTAATGAACAACCCTATGGACATCCTGCAATCCAGTAACAAAATCTTATGCTTTGTCATGCACTCTTGTCTTGCTAGGCAGAGGCAACAAATCAAGAGGACCTCGAGGAAGAATAGAATATACAATCTGAAAATGACTATGCGCGATACTACGATTAACCACATGATTATGTGCAAATTCAACCTGGCTGAGCTTCATATCCCAACTCTTGATGTTTTCACCAACTAGGCTCCTCAACAAATTACCCAAGGAACGATTCACAACTTCAGTCTGCCCATTTGTCTAGAGATGATAAGCACTACTAAAACTCAACTGTGTATTTACCATTTTCTATAGGTTGCGCCAAAAATGGCTAAGGAACCTAGTATCTCTATTAGAAACAATTAAAAATGGCAGGCCACGCAATCTATACACTTCTCTAAAGAATAATTGTGCCACATGAATGGCATCGGTAGTTTTCTTGCAAGGAATAAAATGAACCATCTTAGAGAAACGATCAACAACAACATAGATGGAATCATTAACTCGTTGTGTTCTTAGTAACCCCAACACAAAATCCATACTTATATTAACCCAATATTGTATAGGAATTGGAAAAGGCTAATAAAAGCACACATTAGTTTATGTTCCCTTTGAAAATTGGTAGATTCGATAGCTTTTCACAAACCTTTTGACTTCCTTTCAGATGGTTGGTCAAAAATAGGAACCTTGCACCAACTTCAAGGTTCTGTCATGCCCTACATGTCCTTTCTCTTGCAATCCAGTAATAATCTATAGCCACTATAATCGGAAATGCATAATTGGTTCCTTTTAAATAAAAAGTCATCTTGTAGAAGGTATGATTTCTTCTCATTAGCTCTATTTTTTACCAGAATGCCAGAAAAGAATTATCAAGTAAATCGAAGAAAGAGTTAAATCCAAGTACCTCCACATTCATTATATTCAAGAGGCTCTTGCTTTTACTCACATCAGCAACTCAATTCGTTAAACTATACTTGTCTTTCACAACAAAAGTGAAACATTCCAGGTATGCAACCCACGAGGCATGTCGGGTAGACATTTTATCTTGCCTGTGCAAATGCTTCAACGCCCCATGATCAGTGTACAAAATAAATTCCCTATGGAATAGGTAGTGTCTCAAATGCTTGATAGCTTGAACCACAACATAGAATTCTACATCGTAGGTGTTGTATCTTAACTTTAGACCAATCAATTTCTCACCGAAATATGCAACAGACCTATTGTTCTGACTTATGACTGCTCTAATGCCTAGCTTAGATGCATCAAAATGTAACTTGAAAGGTTGGTGGAAATAAGGTAGCATTAAAATTGGAGCTGTAATGAGGCGTTGTTTGACTAGTTCGAATGCATCCTCTGCTTCATCAATCCAGAAAAATTTTGTTTCCTTCATGTAGTCAGTGATAGGCGTCATAATGGTATTGAAGTGTGGAATGAAACACCAATAAAAGGCGCCAACCCATGAAAGCTACGAACTTCTATAATGATATTAGGTCTAGGCCATTTTTGAACTGCTTCAACCTTGGACTCGTTAACTTGCAGGCCATCTCCAGAAACAACATAACTAAGGAAAAGGACCTTGGATGCCATGAAAGAGCACTTCCTTGTGGTTGTATAAAACTTCTCTTTGCGAAAAACACTAAAAACATCCCGCAAGTGTTGAAGATGCTCTTTTGGGTTAGCATTATAGATCAACATATCATCAAAGTACACTACAACACACTTGCTAATAAATGGCCTCAAAATCTAGTTCATCACTCTCATAAAGGTACTAGTCACATTTGACAAGCCAAACGACATCACTAACTGCACGATTGTCCATACACGTACACCAGGAACCATCTTTCTTAGGAACGAGAAGGGCCGGAATTGCACAAGGACTCATACTCTTACGAATGAACCCCTTTGCCAACAACTCTTTAACTTGCCTCCTCAACTCTTCATGCTTGCTGGGACTCATTCTATAGTGAGGATGATTTGGGAGGGAAGCATCAGGCTCAAGATTAATCTGGTACTGAATGTCATGCAATGGAGGTAATCCGTCAGGCAACTTCTTAGGAAAAGCATCCTAGAATTCAGCGATCAACGACGTCACTGCATCTGGGGTTGCAACACCTTCAATTGCCTCCTTCCCCCACTAAGGCATACACCACCTCGACATCCTACAATGCTTCTTCAAACTTAGCCCAAGATAACAAGAAATACATTTTTGCTTCAGCCTCCCATTCTTTCTTCCACTCACGTCACACACAATGGAATGGTAGTTGGTCACCTTGCATCATCTTCAGTTTATTCCATAAATCACTATCTTGTTGAGTCCATGCTATCGGGAAAGTCCTCGAATGTCTCTTCACTTTTTTCTTCTTCATTTAATTTCTCTAACCAGCTAGGTAAAAGTAAATAGTCATTCTTAACAACAAATTAGAACTCTTTATTTACCTTCGAGCTAAATGATGTATCATTTTCTGCTTCGAGCTTCTTCTTCACTTCTTCCACACAAGCAATTCCATGAGTAGTCCACTCAAGATTCTCAATATCCTCATCACTCTGTAAGGTTTCTGCACTATTGTCCCTTGGGTACTCCTCATGTTGATATGGCTGCTCGTCTTTGCTTTACAACTCTAGATAGTCGATCCTCACTTCCATCTCACCCATCTGATTTGCCACGTTCTGGTGTCTAGATGTTGAATGCCTCATTTCTTGCTAGAAATTGCATCATATCATCCTGGAGCTACTACTGTACACTATGTTAAAGTTACAAAGTATTAGCATTTACGATATTAATCAATTTTTCCAGAGATTTACCTAAATCTTGTTGGCTCTCCACATCTTGGATGCTAGGCATTGCATCATACCAAAATTGGCATCCATTTTGATGGAATTGTAGGGTATTCTGTTGAAATTGTTGCATACTTTCTTAAAGCTGCTACATACCCTATTGAAATTGAAGATAGGTAGCATTACAAGCCTTGATATAGTTGTCTAGAGGAGTACCTAAGTTGTAATAAGAAACTTTTGGTCTCTATGGGAATTGTTGTGCATCTTGCAAACTATCAAGGAAGTAATTATATTGATTATCCCATCTATATAACTAAAGTTAGGTTGATCAATCTAAATTTAGTAATAAGATTGGGGATATGAGTTATAAAGAAATACTTCCATCCATGTAAATTTTTTTACACAAAAAACACTAAACAAGAAGTGAATAGATCATGAAATAATTGAAAAGAAACTAATTACGAAAAAAATATATACAAAACACCAATTAAAATCAAGAAAAAAACTAAAGCACCATACTCTGCGGTATCAAGGCTTAAATTGGTAGCACATCATAACATTTGTCAAAATAAACTATACCTACTAGTGTCGCAGTAGTGAGTCTAGATCGATCTCACAGAGAGTGTTCAGTTAGGTTTTGTATGAAATTAATCAATGTTTAGGTTATGGGGGGTTTTGTTTGGTTTAAAAAAAGAAAATAAAACTAAACTAACTAATAAAAGCAACTTGAAAAAAACATGTAAAAATGTTGAAAGCAGTGAATTCATTGGGAATGCGGTTCTTTAGTTCAATCTTAGCCTACACCTTAATTAAACATATTTCAATGATTTGTTGTTTTCAAACCTCTTCTAGAAACTATTAATTGTGGGTTAATCTATTGACCTGAGTTTTCCCTTAGATATTGTTTAATTAAGATACGATCGTTAATTAAACCTAACTACCCAATAAGCTAGGATACAATCTCTAGATTCAATTGGGTAGTAGCATTACGAATTGGAAAAATTGATTAATCAAAGCAATAACTACATACGATGCTTCATTTAACTTAGGTTATATTACCCCTAATGATTACGAACCATTAGTCGCAACAAATGAATTTTAACATAACAATTACAGATTACGTTGAATATTCTAGCAATGGGTTTGTAATAAAATGATCCAATGATTGCATTAAAATTATCATTTCATAATACCCAAATCTATACACATCGGATAACATAATCAATTTCTACAGAGAGAAAGAAAACAACGAAAACAAGGAGAAATACATTTAACTGGGTCGTTGACATGGAGATCCCAGTTGAATCGACATCGAAAAAGATGCCCCTCCATAGGTCTCTCATGATTGAGAGCTTCCACAACCCTCTTCATGTTCTCCCAAGAGAACCTTTAGTTTAGCCCCCAAAAGAAGACATATAATTCTTTCCTCTCCAGCTAATGCCATCACACACACCCATCATATAAAAAAGAAAGTTAAATTGAAGTGGGATAGGTGGCACAAGCTGCTCTACTGTCTCAATTCTTGCTTATTTTTCAACCCTCCACCCTTATTTTGTTCTCTAGCTGACACCTTCATCACCACCTTCATTCCATTTTAACACTAGGTTTTATGTAAAAATTGGACAACTGTTACATTCCTCTCTTTTAGCCGCACATCACACACATTTGGTTATTCCTTTTTATCCCATTCGTCTACTCCTTTGTTCTTTATACCTTCCAACATTGTTTAAAATGTGGCAGCTAGGTTTAAAAGGGATATGGGATAGGTGTCTTTCAAAATAGAAGAGGACAAAATGTCCTTCGGTTATTTTCCATTAATTAAATTCATACTATGCCGCGAGTGTGATTCTCTAGCCCTCCAAGTGTAGCTATCCACCATCTATCACATACCTTTGTTTTATACTTAAAAGGCTACGTTAAATGGACAGGTGGGGGGTGTGTGTGTATGGTGTCTCATGATGCAATCCCATGCACTCACGTTTTTGTTTTAGCCTCCCATTCTTTCTTCCACTCAGGTCACACACAATGGAATGACAATTGGTCACCTTGCCTCATCTTCGGTTTATGCCATAAATCACTACCTTGCATAGGCGTAAGGAATAACTCACGCCTATGCATCTTGTTACACAGCCATGGCACACACACTCACGTTGTGCAACTTTTCTAGCATGGTTGTGAGACATTTTAACACTTTATTATTCATTTCTTTTCATTTTCTTGTCTTCTTTTTGCTATAATCTTCTTCTTCTTTGTATTTCCAACACTCATCTTTCTTAGCATTTAGTTGTCTTCTCTTGCTTCTAATCCTCTTTTTCTTGCTCCATGAAGACAAAGGATTGTGAATCTTTGGAAAATGGCTCAAATGTAGTGCTTTCGACTCACTTTAGCTCTTTCACTTCCATATTATGCCTAAAACCACATATGAGTCAAAGTGAGTATCTTAAGTACTTTCCTAGCAATAATCACTAAGTGTTATGGAATAATTATACAATCAATTAAGCCCATGTCAACATGTAACAAAAAAGACAAGGAATTCATTAATTGACATAATTAATAAGAACCCAAATGTAGAACATAGTAAACTTTAGACTTTAGATAATATATTTTAGTAGAATTCATCAAAAAGCTTTATAGTATGTGTTTCTGTAAGTACTTTTGTTCTAAAGTAATAAATATTTAATGGACTATGTTTTTATTTCTATATTTAGTATGTTTGGCTTTTTGTTTGAAATTTTTATATAGTTTTTAGTACTTATTTTGTTTCAATTGTGTTTTTATCTCCCAATTGCTTTCATAAATCAAAAGAAGAATTCAAGTGAAATTAGGGTTAAAAGTAGAAGAATTGAAGCTATTTTGAAGGTACACAACCATATAAAGATTACACGCCCGTATGAATAACATACACAAGCATATAAGAGATCATGAAAGTGACTGTGAACATGGAAAGCTTTAAAGACATTGGGTTTGCCCGTGTGAGTAACATACACGATCATGTCTTATGCCTATGTAAGCTCCTGAAATTGTGTAAATTACTTTGAGTTATTTTAGATATACGGTCACTCACTCGACCTTATGACTAAGTGTGTATATTTCATAAAGTCTAATTTCATAATATAAAAGGAAAATATGTCCTTTTTATTATATATTGGTGATTTGATCAATAAATGTTTTTTTATTAACTGTCTTATTTGTCCATTAGATTGTTTATTTAAAGCACTTATGTGATTAAGAGTTTGAGATAAATAATTAAACATAAGTGATATAAGGAACTTGGAAAAAATAGAATTATTGATCAATGATTATGAAGGGAAGGCTACGTTGAGCATTGCAACTTAAACTTAACTAATGCATGAGGACTTTGACAAACTACTTTAATTTCACTCCATAAAAAAAAGTCTTTGTGATAACTAATATCAAGGTTAAGTGGTGAAGAATAGTACCAAAGCTTTAAGGAAATCAACTAGTGTCAAAAATCAATGATGATTTCATATATTGTTGCAAAATAATGGCTAAAAGAAGTAATTAGAAAGATAGAGTTGCTCGATTAAAGGTGATCATTGGTTCTCTAGCCACAAAGGAAGGCAGTGTGATTTCTTTTATCAAATGTTTTGAATCTATGGTGGTTAAGCTTCAAAAATTGTGGAGAGCACTTGAGGAACAGTTAAAGGCTAGTAAGGAGAGCTACAACTTGTTCATACTAAAATATGATATGTCTAAACACGAATCAAGAATTCAATTAGTAAACACTTAGGTGAAGGTGTGTGAGCCTTATATGGTAAGAGAAATGTCAAGGGGCTCAACATTTTCTTATAGGATATAAAGCAATACTTTGAAGTGAAAAAGTTGTCCAACTCAGAGAAGGTGTCAATTACGACTATGTACATGATAGATAATGAAAAGTTACAGCAGAGAATAAGAACCTCCAATAACATTGGCATGGGTAGACCTCTCATTAACACTTGAGAGAAAATGAAAAAGGAACCAATGGACTAGTTCCTCCTTAATAGGCTCACGAGGGAAGCTTTAAAGTAAGATGACTTAGTGGAGGAATATATGAGAAAATTCACATCTTTGATGTTAGATGTGAAGAACATATTAGGAGAAGATAAGTTGTTTAATTGTATAAGTGACTTACAGGGTTGGACACTCCAGAAATAAAACGTGAAGGTCCTTATATATATATTGACTATATATATAAGGAATCTATAGTCAATATAGTGCTAAGGACCTTCACGTTTTATTTCTGGAGTGTCCAACCCTGTAAGTCACTTATACAATTAAACAACTTATATATATATATGTCACCCCCTTTAAAACTAGCAATAAGGATAAAAAGAACGGTGGAACACGGAATGGTTTAAAAGAAGGCAAAGAGAAGGTATGTGAATCTTTTTAATCTAGGTCAAAGAAAAAAAAGATATTACTTATTTCATTTATGAATGGTTATAATTTGTTCGTGATTGCCTAAACGAAAAGTGGTTGAGGAGCAAATGAATTTCTTGGCTACAAAGAATCAAGGAAATTGAGTTAAAGACTCGACTGAAGAAGTATACCTTAATAATTACTCTATTTTAGTGTTATTAGCCTTATGAAGGAGTATCCATAAAAAGTAAAGGCAAGCCCAATGAAGAGGCATAATGGTATATTAGAGATATGTCAATGATTAAGGAGTCTTTAAGGGAATCATATCCAGAGGAGTCTCCTTAAATTATTTCAAGAGTTCTTTTAGTGGGGTGGTGTTTTAGATTATTAAGTTTAAGTTACAGAATTATGCAAGTGATGATGAGCTTTGGTTGATACTTAGCACTTAGATTTACAAAACAAGGTAAAGACCTATAAGTAAGCAAGGTAAAATGGACATTATTAATGAAAACTCGAGAGTATAAGAGCATTAGCATGCATTATTGCATATTGGTGGAAATAGTTTATTAGATACAAGATTCAAATGTGCAACCAAAAGATAAAAGACATAATTAAGTCATGTTAAGTCTAATGGAAAGTGAAGCATTTAATTTTCAAAAGGAGGTCAAAAGATATATAAATGAGTAAGGTTAATTATATATTGACTCAGATTGATGCTAGCTTAGGTCATGGAGCAATGAGACTACACCATAGATATGTTTAGATAGATCACACATAATAATTACTTGGGATGACTATACTAATAGGCTCATCAAGGCACTTAACTTCAAGATTTAATGAGGTGACAACACATATACAATTAATGACTTAAAAAAGTGGGAGCATTAGCTTATAAAGTGGAAGTAGCAAATAAATGGAAAAAGGGTCAGATGATGTGGCAACAGATAAACATCTTTCAAACACTTATCTTATGTGTAAAAGAGGAGTTAGTGGACTTAATTGAATAACTTGCTACTAACTTGGTGAAGTTATTGGAATAAGTGGTACCTTCCCACTAACTTAGTTAGCCTTGGTTGATATTTGGCAGTCAAATTGATAGAGTAAGGAAATGACCTGCAAGTAGGCAGGGCAAAATGAGCCTCATCAAAGAAAGCTTGAGTATAGGCGAGTGTTTATATGCATTAGTGCACATTGGCCAAAATCTTCATCGAGATACAGGATTCATATATGAAACCAAAAGATAAAAATGTAACTAAGTCATGCTAAGTTTGAAGGTGCAAAAAGACACTAAACTTAGATGAGGAGGTCAAAAGGTATGTGAACATACGAGGTTTATTATAGAATGAATTGGATTGTTGCTAAATTAGGTTATAGAGCAATGAAACCATATTAGATATGTGTTTAGATGGACCACACACAAATATGAATCGAGATGGCTAAATGAAAATTTCATCAAGGCACGTGATTTCAAGATGTGATGATGTGGTAACACATAGTAAGAAAATGCAAGTAGTAGCCTAAAAAAGTGAAAACACTATGTAACAAAGTGGGAACCTTCTTTAAGTAGTAAAAAAAGTGAGTTAGATGTGATAAAGCAAACACACGTAAGAGATACATTTAATTTGAATAAAACGATAGGGGCCTTTTGAAGTTTAAAAAAATAATAGGAGCCTGTACAGTAAAAGGAGTTTGTTATGCGATAGGAACCTATTTAAGCAATAGGAGCCTGTTAAGTGATAAAAGCCTATTAAATGACAAGAGCCTGCTAAAGAATAAATCCAGTTAAGACAATTTAAAAAAGAAGCCTCCTGTTAAATGAAAGAAACCTTTAGCAAGTTAAAAATAGGAGGAGCCTATTACAATAGTGAAGGAACCTCTTATTGAAATGAACATGCACAATATATAAAGTGGAAATATAAAAGTTAAGAGAAGAGAGAGAGGGACCCAGTCGATGTATATTGGTTTGACTTACAACTTAAGCCTATATTTAGTCCCCAAGTATCCAACTTGAGTGTTTCACTATAAAACTAAGTAGTAATTTGACGAGCCTCTTTAAGCTCACAAGTACATATTTTTCAAGGTTCTCAAACCTTCCAATAAGTACATATTTTTCAAGGTTCTCCAACCTTCCAAACTAGTAGTATTTTGCTAGCCTCTACAAGCTATCAAAAAATGAAGAAGTAATTTGCTCAATATGAGCTTCAATAATCTCTCTCAAAAAGAATTGTCACTTTCTACGACACAAGAGATTTGATAATGATATGACTTTCAAAAGTATTGACGTATCTCAATAATTGGCTTTCTCTCTTCTTTCCTTCCATGCTTCTCTGTTTCACAACTTTAGTGACTCCTGCTTAAATAGACATTTTCTTCAACTAACTGTTGCTTCATTTTCGTTCTGAATTTGACTTTGAATCTTCAATATTTTCTCTACTAGAATCTTGCAATAATCAACCGTTAAGAAAATCTAGAGTTGATTGATGAAATATGTGATTAGCAAGATCCTTCCAAATTTTATAGAATAAATAAGGTAAGTTCATAAAGAAGGTTCCTGCAAGAAAGAAGCATTTATCATATGATTTTATTTCCTTTTGAGAATTAACCTGTAAGCAATAGAAGAAAATAAATCCAATTTGAATTTTGAAATATTATAAGGTCATCATCAAAATCATTAATAAGCCTTGAGCTAACATGATGACTTGACTATAGAAAGACATCTTCGAAGCACTTATTTGAAACCAAATAGAATTGCTGGTTAAAGATCACAAAGGGAAGGCTGAGTTGAGCTTTACTACTTAAAACTTGACTATTACATGAGGACTTTGGAAAATTACTCAAATTCCATTACACCCAAAACTTCATTTATGCACAACCTTGTAAGTTGCTTATAAAGTTGAATAACTTCTCTTCCTTTGACTTTTTCTACACATCTTACATCGAAGATAGGAATTTTTCATATACTCCTACACTAAGCCTTCTTACTTTAATTACTTTAAAGATTTTCTCACGAGCTATGAAGTGTTGTTAGGAGAAACTAGCTTGTTATCTCCTTCTTCCTTTTCTCCTAAATGTTAATAGGAGTTCTATCCATATTAACGTTATTGGTGGTTCTCGCTTTCCACGAGCTCTATGCATTATTCACCAAGTATATTGATGTGACTAAAACTTTTTTTAAATCAAACAACTTTTTGGTCATAAAGTGTTGTTCCATGTCTCACACGAAGTTTGTGAGCTTCTTATTACTCCTATTGGCTTCAAAAACTTTGTGTGGGAAACTTTGATATGGTTAAAGCAAGATGGCTTAATGTAGAAGTATACAAGAAAATTACATATTTGACGTTGGGTGCCCAAAACAGTTGAAGAAAAACGAGCTATTCAACTTTATGAGCCTGAATAGCCTGAAACTTGGCTTGGCCTGACTCGACTCATTTTTTGAATTTTTTAAATCAAAAAGTAAACATCACTTTTCATTAAAAAAATGTCATTTTTATAACGATAAAATGATCTCATATTTTGTGTGAAATAGGGTTGGAATAGGGTTATTAGAGCAGAGGATTACAAGGCTTCTTTTTGGCTTTATGATTTACATAGCATATGATGAGAAGCAAAAGAGGCTATTGTTGTTTTCACGTACCAAAATTAAATCGGTTGTATTTTTTTTTCTAAATTTAATAAAAAATTATTTATTTAATTATAAGTTTTATTTTGATTTTAGTTTCTTTCTAATTTACAATCTATAAAAGAATAAATTATATTTAAAATCATGAACTTCACCTAATTTTATAATATATCTTATTAAAAATGATAATAAAATAATAAAAATTTAAACTTATTATAAAACAACTTTTTAATTAATAGTAATAACATATTATTCTATGTCCATAAAACCTTTTTTTGGTTAACAAAGTATATTAGTAACTAAAAGCTAGGAAAGCCTCTAAGAAAGGCAACACCATGAGCTTCTACGGATAGAACATAGAGTAGGTCCCTTGGAGGATCCGCTAAATCACAAGTTGACTTAGCAAGACAATCAACATAAAAATTGCCCTCCCTGAATATATGTTGTAGTGAGTAGGACCAATGCCTACTTAATAGTTCTCTTACATCCAAAATTAGACCACCTTGAAACACCCCATGTTAGGGGTTAGAATATTGAGGAATTCAATGCACTTTATGCTTTGCATAATTGAGTATTTTGATGTTATGTACTTATGATTTTGACTCATACAAATATTGTATATGCAGTCATGACATTTTTCAGTTAATTTATAAATGCTATTAAATTAGAAAAAACTCATTCGGGGACTATTGGCATTATTTTGGAATTTTTAGGAATATTAGGAATTTTTTGGAAATTTTGGGATATTAGGAAAAATAGACAAATGACATTGTGACATGTAGCAATCTTAGATGTTAACAAAAAGGCCACATGCAAGGAGCCACGTGTCACTAGGATAACAATACACGTATGTATGTGTGTTAGAAAGCAAAAACAAGATCTGTAACTTGGTTGTTCTTCGGTTTTGCTTAGTTTTACTCAACATCGAACTTTGCTTTTCCATTACTGGTGGTTTTTCTAAAAGCAAGGTAAGTGAAATTTTAGGTTTCTAATACTGTGAATACGTTGATGATGTTTCATGTTTAAGAAAGGAATACATGCATGAATTGTGTATAAAGCATTTCGGTGATAGTGTGAAATATACATGAGTTGTTTTCACTATACATGCATGAATCTGTTAAGTATTGGTAGAAATGGTCTTAAATGAGTTTAATGATATTGAATGTAGCTTTTAGTGAGGTTATGATAATGAAATGATCTGAAGTACTTGAGTGTTAAAAATGACAGAAGATAGGAAATGCATAAATTTGGAAGTTGCGTGAATGAGAATTTGGATTTTTGATATTGGATATGAACCTTGGATTTTTGATTTGTTTTGTGTTCTTGAGATAAAATGAAGTTGGAAGAATTGGTTTCAGTGTTTTATAGGTTAATTGAAGAAGATTAAAATGAAACAAAGATTTGAAAAAAATGCAGTAGAAAGAGAGAGTATATATGAAGTTTTGGATTTGTGATTTTGAAGTGTAAACTTGATTTTAAGTTGTGCTTTGATTGAGTGGAGATGATATGGAAGTGAAAACAAAGTGGTGATTGTAAGTGTACAAATGTGTGGTGAAGGATTTTGAAAAAAAAGAAAGAGTTGGTTCGGTGAAGGAAAAAGAAGATCGCAAGTCACGATCATGCTAAGGATCATGAGTTTGTTAACAATAAACACGATCACGACATCATTAATGAATATAGCGAGTCGTGATCGTGCTTTTGTACGATCGCGATTTCACTGGTACACCTCCAAAAGAGTTGTTTTCTAAACATACTTTGATCTTTTTGTTTTAACTTCTTCACCAGACATTCAATTGACATGGGAATTGAACCAATGGACTCATACGACATTGATCTCCATCTCCACCAAAAATTAAGACTTTCTAAAATGGATTGGTCAATGAATTTAAGATAGAAATGTGACTGTGCTGAAGTATGATAACTGGGATGATTTTTACTAAACATAATTTGATAATTAGACTATATCTTGATCTGTAGACCTTATACTAAGATGATTATTGATTTTGATTAAACTAGAGTCATAAGGCTACAAATTATCTAAGAGATTGAATTCATATTCTACCTCTATGAATTTTAGAATCTGATTGGAATTTAAGATAAAAATTCTTTTGAAGCTTAAGCACAATCTTAGATCTTTTGAGTATAACTTTTAATATATAGAACCAAATGGAATGAACTTAGTATCATTAGAGACTTAAGGCATGGAAGAAAAACTTTAAAGAAGGAAGAGTTATCAAATTACCTCATCTTCCTGAAGTGAATAATTGAGTAAAGTGGACTTGAAAGTTAGTTGTGAGATAAATCTGGATTAAGCAATTGAGTATGGTTTCACATGATTAATTATGTGACAAGATTGAAGATAAGAAACCCATAATTTGTCATGAACATGCATCATACATATTCAATATACATGAATGTGCATAATTGAATTCATAATTGTGCACAATAGTGATATAAGTTTGTATTAAATGTTTTAGAGGAACCTATAAAGCGACCAACTACAAATATTACCAGGACTTCGAGGCAATAAGCAATAAGGGAGCATTTGTAAGTAATTTAGATGGTCAATTTTGTAAGAAATTCAGTAAGTAAGTTTTGGTAGTTTTTCTTTGACTGTTTTGCTTGCTATTGATTTGGGTCATTGAATGATTTGCAAGAATGTGATATGCTTGAATACATGGTATGAAAACATTGATTGATATGTGTATTGAATTTTAGACATTTCTGTTTTTGAATCTATTAATTCCTAGTTATGGGTAAATAGGCAGGCCTAGAAGGGTCTTAGCTGCTCCTATGGCACTTCAGTGTTGAGACTTTTGTCTCTCCTGTAGCACTTTGGTGCCGAGACTTTTGTCTCTCCTGTGATACTTCAATGTCGAGACTTCAGTCTCTCCTAGATACTTCGGTGTCAAGAATTCAATATCTCCTAGACACTTCGGTATCAAGACATTGGTCTCTTCCGTATAAGTCCCATTACCCGTTTCTGTAAATGAATTAGCAATTATTTGGTTTTGTAATTCTGATATATGTTTAATTATGACATAAACATTATTATGTTCAGATTCTGAAGGTATACCCTCTTGTGATATTCAGTTCTATTAATTATAAAATCGATTCTGAAATACTTTATATCTGATTTGTTGTTTAATACATGTTTATGCTATTATATGATTCAGTATGATAAGTTGTCAGCTTATCCATATATTAGTTATTACTTACTAAGCTATATGCTTAGCATGTTGGATTTGCTCCGTGTAGGTTCAGAGTCAGGATTATAAAGGTTGGGATGGGTCAACCACATTGGACAATGGAGTCTGAGTCTTGTTTCAATAAAAATGTATTTTGAGTTTATCTTAGCTTGTATATAGAGTGTATGACTCTGACTTGTTGTAAGTTTTTGTAATAACTATTTTCAGGCTAGTTTCAATTTTTGGGACAAAAATTTTCATTAAATTCATGTGATATAATGTATGTACAATTTGGAAACAAGTTTGTTTTAAGTTCAACGTATAATATATGTATGTTTGTTCTGAATTGCTTCCAATGGAAGATTTTGAATGCTGTGCTGTCGTGAAATGTTTTAGTTTGTTTGTACTGTCTTGTATGGCATCCACCTATCCTCTAGCGGGTATTTGGGTGTTACACTTTTTGGTATCAGAACATGGTTTAGGCGATTATGGTATAACCAGCACTTAACTATTGCTTCTATTTGAGTGTATAAGTTATGTTTTGGTCTAATACGGTGTCCCATATTTTGTCTATAGAATTAACGATGGAAGGATGTCACGATGCTATTGACGAAGTTGCTGAGAGCAATCAATTAGAGCAATCTCGTCCAGTAATATCGGGATCCTCTGGGTCAATCGAGGTAAAGCTGAGGTGCCACCTTGTTGGGCCCCGATTCCTTGTTCATAGTAAATAAACTTGTTTAAATTATTTAGAGGTGTAGTTTGCTAATTGTATTAGTTAGAATAATTTGAGGTTTTTAGTGTTTAAGTTAGTAAAATTAAATGGAGGAAATTAAGTTTAAATTAGAGTTTTGTATGTAGTTAGAAATTGAAGGAATAAGATGAATGGGGGTAATTTAGGAAGTTCACTTGGGTTCTTTAAGTTTAAGGCTTTCAAGGAGGGCTATTTTAGTCTTTTTAGTTTCAATTAAAAGATGAATGAAGGAAGAAATTCCTTGTTGCCGTGAATGAAGAGAAAAGCAACGAAATTTTCAAGTTTAAAGAGGGGATATTGAAACTACAACGTTTTGGGCTTAGGTTTTAAGTTAAGAAACAAGAGTTACCTAAGTCTTTTAAAGAAGACTTACGAAACTACAAAGAAAAGAGAGGGAGAGGAGACCTTCAGTTGGAAGAAGAAGAAGAAGAAGAGGAAAAGGTTAGGGCTTTAGCTTACTTTGCTTTAGAAAGGAGAATTGGAGAGTTCTTTAAGAAGGAAAAAGGAAAGGGAAGAATAAATCTTCCATTGGAGGCAAAAAGTGGATTTCGTGGGTGGCTTGTAAGGTGTGTAATTTTCGAAATTCTTGATAATTTTAGATGGGTTTTGGTTTTTAATAGCTTAGAAAACTTAAGGGTAAGGTTATATAGGATCAAATTCATGTTTTCCTTTCCTTAGAATTGTCAATT
>JANVCQ010000009.1:20367728-20378165 GCA_025531925.1 Erythroxylum plowmanianum | reverse complement strand
TATTGAGGATATGCTTAGAGCTTGTGTATTGGAGTTTAGAGGAGCTTGGGATCAATATATGGCATTGATAGAGTTTGCTTACAACAACCATTACCATAGTAGTATCGAAATGGCATCATATGAGGCACTGTATGGTAGAAAATGTAGTCACCATTCTATTGGGATGAAGAGGGCTTGAGAATACTTGAAGGCCCAGAGTTGATACAAGATATCGTAGATAAGGTAAAGTTGATCCGAAGCTGAATTAAAGCGGCTCAGAATAGACAGAAGAGTTATGTGGATCAACACCGACGTGATATGGAGTACAATGTGGGAGACAGAGTATTCTTGAGAGTGTCACCTTGGAGGGGAGTTTTGAGATTCGATAAAAAGGGCAAGTTGAGCCCTAGGTACATTGTCCTTATGAGATCATTGAGAGGATTGGACCTTTGGCCTATAAGTTGGCTTTACCGAATGAGATATCTCAGGTGCATAATGTGTTTCATGTGAGTATGCTCCGAAGATACCGATCGGATCCGACACATGTGATACCGACTTAGGAGATTAAGGTTTCTAGTAACTTAAACTATGTTGAGGAGCTGATCAACATTGTGGGATCGCAGATCAAGCAGTTCAAGAACAGGGTCATTCCATTGGTGAAAGTCCCGTGGAGCAACCACTCAACTAAGGAAGCAACATGGGAGACAGAGGAGCATATAAGGAGACATTATCCCCACCTGTTTGAACAAACAGGTAAGCATTTTGAGGACTAAAATTTTCTTTTAAGGAGGGGAGAATTGTAACATCCCATCACTTGTGGGAGGTTAGAATAGTAAATATGAGTGATTAATGAGAGCTTAGAAATGCATTTTTTTCATGCTCATGCATAATATGGCATATAAATACACATGAATAGTGAAGGTTTTGCACATGAAAATTTATTGTACATGCATTCATGAATGATTCTGGGTATAATTAAATTGAATTGGGATTTTTGGAAATTTAGTGAATTTAGAATTTATTTATGTTCAACATATTATTGGTTAGTAGAATTGTAAGATTTACGAATCTCGGTGAATTTAGGAATAAAGTTTGGAGAAAAATTTTAAAAAATAGGGGAAAGGAAATCAAAAGAAGATTTGGAGATAGTTGGATTGTAAAGATAGAATTAATGGAGTTAGTTTCAAAGAAACTTAGTTAGAATTATACTTTAGGAAAAGTGACAAGTGTAAAGTTGTCTTTATTATTTGTCAGAAGTAAGTTTGAGTTATCCAAAAGTTAAAAAGGGGGTTGTTCTTTTCCTAAGTTATTTCCTTGTTATCATCTTCTCTGAAATTCTTCCTATACACAGAGTTTTCCATCAAACTCCTTCTGAGAGTTAACTTTGATTCCTCATACCTCTACTACTAAGTGTTTCTTCTGTCTTAAGAAAAACCAGAAGTTAGTTAGTGTTTACAGTGGTTTACGTAAGTTTGCATGGAGTTAGGGCTTAAAGAAAGTTGAAGCTTTTGGAGTCTTCAACAAGTAAGTAGAGAATAAAATTGATAGAGTTGTGGATTTTTGAAATAAGTTGACGAATTTATTGGCAGTGCATGATCATAGCATTTACGTATATTTATATTCTTGAACACTGTGTTAAGGGGATGGAAATTGTGAATATGGTGTTATTTAGTTTTTGATGGATTGTTAGTGATCAGGTGTTGTGGAAATGGTTTTTGAGTTGAGGAGTAATTGTAAAATGATGGTTTCAGATGGGAATGAGGGTTTAAATGAAAAATTGAGAGGAAGCATGGAGATTGAGAATGAAAGTTATGGTCCTTATAAGGGAAGATATTCAGGAGTATAGAGTGTATCGTCTGTGCTGACGTGTATCGTCTGTGTTGACGTGCATCGTCTGTAAGGACGGATCGTTTTAGGTTGACTTCTGCTTCATCTTAAGTTGACTGTCATATCATCTTAAGATCGCATTTGTTTGCTTTTTTCATTCGTCTACTTTTTGTATTCGTCTGCTTTTTGGTTTCGTCTGTTTTTTGCATTCGTCTACTTTTTGCATTCGTCTGCTTTTTGCATTCTTCTTCTTTTTTGCATTCATCTGTTTTTAGCATTCATCTGCTTTCTGGCTTTGTTTGCTTTTTGGCTTCGTCTGCTTTTTGCTTCGTCTTCTTTTTGGCTTCGTCTGCTTTTTGCTTCGTCTTCTTTTTGGCTTCGTTTGCTTTTTGCTTATGTGACTGAAACTTCTTCTTCTGTATACTATTCATTTGATGCTATCGTCTGGTCCATTTTTGACCCTTCAGATAATAGAATTTATCCTCAAGGTCTTCATAAAAGTAGATCTCGAAGTCCTCTTTGAAATCATCCTAAAAAAATCTTATTCTGACATCTGTAAAGAGAGTTATGCCATTTGTCCCGAGATGGGTTCTGTATGATTGAGGACAAAAACTTTGTTTGATTTTTTTAGCCATAATTTTGTCATCTAACCTCCTAATGTAGTAATTCTTAGACCAATAGATTCCTAACACATATTTCTACCCCTCCATAAAAGTTTTCCAGCATTCTGAATTGAATTGAGAAAGATTGATCGAATCAAAGTGTGGAATCTGAAGGAATAGTGAAATAGGATTTATCTTACTGAACACCCCCTCCATATTTTGATTATATCTAGATCTATAGAATTCCGAATGAGATGATTTTAGATTTGGAGTAAACTAGAGATATAGGCCTGCAGATTGTCTCAAGAAGTCGAATTATGATCCAGTTTCTAAGATATTGAATTTCTAGATAGAAGTTGTGCATAATACATTGTTTTGGACATGAACAACCCGATAATGTTTAAGGCATATCTTCCAAATTTCTAAACCAAATTGAGTGATTTTCATATCAATAGAAAGACAAGATGTAGAGGAACACTTTTCTTGAAGAGAGTATGATCAAATTACTTCAATTACACCTTCTAATTGAATGTGAATAGTAGACCCAAATTGGGTGTCTTGAAAAAATCTGGAGTGATTTGATGAGAAATGAATTGTGAATTTGATGGTGTTAGTAAGGCATAAATCTAAGTATAAATTATAGTTAGATGAGTTTTGAAATGAGATTGATTTTGTGATGAATTGATAGATAAATACCTAGGATTATCATGAACATGCATTGTACATAATTCATTTCATACATGTGTATTATTGAATACTTATGATTGTGCAAATTGTGATATTGTGTATATTATTTGTGATAGAGGAGCAACTGGAACGTCAACTTCTAGACGTTACCGAATTTTTCAAGTATTAGCTTCGTGAGCAACTAGTGAGTAGTCTAGATGATCTCATTTAATTATTTATTTGCTTAAATTATGTTTGAATGATAATTGAATGCGTTTAATTGTGGATTCCGGACAGAAGGTCCGATGAATGTGACTGTAGATTGAGATATTGAAGTGCTTTATATTGTGAGTGATTGTGGTACATGCAGTCCATACATGAATGCATAATCAGATAATGGTAGTTGTGACCAGAGTAGTCACCAATCAGAGCTAAAAGCTCAACGAGTGAAAATGAACCTCGAGCTTAAAAGTGATTAAGAGCCTAAGGTTTACTATACAAAATGAGCCATGTATCCCCTAAGCGGATAAGGGACAGTTATTAATGAGCTCGGTATCCAAAAGGGATACAAGATAGTTCAAGCACTCGGTCACAACAATTTAATAACTGGAAAGTGTCTCATGAGCACCTCATATGCACATTGTTAAGTATATTTATTGAAATGAAATATCTATGCTTAAGTGAAAATGTGAAATTTATGTAAAGTACACTATGTGATTATATGTTATGTAAATTATTGTGATGCATGAGTTCACAAAACTCACCAAAATTGCAACGTTGTCTTTTCAGGATCGAGAGATGACTCTAGCTACTGAGAGGCTCTACTAGTCGTGTAGATTGTAATTGGCAAAAGAAGTCATGGCTCAAAGGTCGGTCAGTTGAAATTTTTGGATAGATTAGTTAGATCGTGTATATTTTTCCCCTTTCATGTAGTACTGTTGTACTAGGTATTTATGATGTACATGTAAGGAGTGTTGAAAGACACAATATAGACTTTCGGTTTATGAAATGAAACGAGGAAAGAGTTGGTTTTAAAACATTGTGATTTTTTCTATTGATGCTTTATAAGTGAATATTGATATGATGCCATGTGAAGTGAATGCAATGATCGATCGTAGTTCACCCTTATCGTAGGATATGTATCGGCATGACCTTCGAGTGTCTCGATGCGTACCCTACGATAAGGACGCACTACATAATAAGTTCAAAATTTATAATAATAATAAACAATAATTAATAATAAGTTCAAATTTTATAATAATAATAAATAATAATAATAACAATAATTAATAATAATAATAATAATAATAATAATAATAATAATAATGATGATGATGATGATGTTGATGATGATGATGATGATGATGATGATGAGTTTAATAATATAATTAAGAATAAAAAATTGCCTATGTGGGGAGAGGGATATTTCTGAAAGTTGCTTATGTATTTTGTTTCGGAAACGAAGATAAGAAATCTTGTACCACAGTCTTGGAAGGAACAAAAATTTCTATCCCTATGCTCTAGAGTCCGGACAAAAATAGGTGGGGACAGCAAGCAAACATTACCAGGCACAGGACTTTTGTATCTCTGTCATATGTCTCTACCCATGAAAACATGAACCAAACGCTACGTAGTAGTCGAAAAACTAACTCCTATGTTTCATTCAACTATCCATATTCAGGAAAGGTATGGAAGGAAACAAAAGGTTTTATTACTTGGACGCCTTTGGTCTCAAGAATGAAGGAAATCATTTAACGGCTCTCCTCTTTGCCTAGGAAGCAAAATGATGATAATCTCTTATATGGGCTAATCCTTAGAAGTATAATGCATAGGATATGGAGGGAAATGAACCAAAAGGCATTCAACAATAAGAGCTGCACCTCCGGACAAGTCAAACAAGAAAACCTTAGGAGAAGAAAATAACTACTTATAGTTCAGGGACAAAATCTTACGTTTTCTCAACTAATAAGGATTAATTAGAACATGTAATCATATCTCCTATATGCCTATATGACGTTGAGACTGAGATGAGCTAAGTAAATGGTTAAAGATTTTATTTTGTTTAAGTTTTGTACATTCCATATAATCACTGGTTGATCATTAATACAATTCATTTGCCTTTCAAGAAAAATATAATGGTAAGAACAAGGACATGTTGGAAATTATGGAATGATTTTAGATACTGGTAATGGCTGCTGTCACTTTTGAAGCAACCAAAAATTAAAGAAAGATATATTAATTGAGTGATTTATATAGCTACGAGTTAGTATTAAAAATATTTAATTTCCATTGTATCTCAAAAATAATTCTACCTCGAAGATTTGTACCTATTTAAATTATTTTAAGTTTGTTAAATATTATATAAATGAGTCATATATTTTTATATTTTATTCTTCGAAAACTTTCTTTTTAACTTCCTGATTGTAATTTCTTAAGACAAGCATAATAAAAGTATTTCATTTTGCCATTATTTATTTTTAATTTGAAAATTTTGTGATTAAATAATTATTTTATTTTCCTCTTTTCTATTTATGGATTTGAAGATGCTTGAATTTTAATTAATAAAGCTACAGTAGTGTTATATTTGAAAGCGTATATCTAAAAATACTTCAAAATATTCAAAACAAATAATAAAATACTTCAATTGATAAAAAGGGCCTTTAAAAATAAAAATTACATAAAATATTGTGAAATTAAAACTATTTGATCATAAGCTCTCTTAAATTTAGGAGTTGTGAAACTTACTACTATTTTTAGAAAGATCTTTTAAATTTTAATATTAAGGACAATATTAGGAGTTAAATTAATGAAAAGCCGTTAGCGTAGGTGATCAAAATTTAACAAAACGCTCGTCTCAAGTTTTCCTATATTAGCAGACCCTCCATTAGCTAGTTTACCCAAGCTTTAATTCCCACCAAAACATTTGACCATCACCCTCAAAAATCAGGACTTTACTTTCTCCATATTTTCTAACCTGTCCAAACCGCCAAGAACATTCAATGGTTTCAACCAAAATCTACATGGAAGTCAGTCCTGACCCTCATAGCCATGCTAAGTGATCTTCGAGCTGTAATAGTGCCCTCGTGAGCTTGACACCTTGCTTAAACTATATTACTGGAAACACAAACACCCCTTCAACTTCGTGCTGCTCGCAGTTAGCTAGTGTTGTCCAAACAAACCGCTACGTCTTTGCTCGGTGCTCAACGGCGGTGGTTCCTAATAGCCATGAACCAAACTCTTGCTTTGGCTCTACCAAGTGCAGACTCCGCCAAATATTAGCCAGTGTAAAGGTGTGTCAAGAAGTGCGGAGGTTTAAAGGGAGATAATTGTTTAGAAGAAGAGGTTATATATTAGTTGAATGATTTTAGTTCTAAGTATAAAGAGGTATTCATAGGTACAAAATTGACTCTTCGTATTTAAGTACATGAATCTATTAATGAACCCAACTAAATAAATCATACATGGATCAGTATTTAATTATGTAACTAATACAAGAACATAATTAAACTTCTAATAATGAACTTAAATATCCATGTATCTAGAGAGCCAACTGATCAGTTCTTTTTCTTCTTCTTTTTCTTTTTGTGAATAAATGAATCCAATACCTTCTAGCATTGTTTCTACATGTGGGAAAAAGCAGAGATGCCATGCCACCATTAGCTTCTCCACCAGTTGATACTTCTCCAACTACTCCTCCAACAGAGTCATCATCTGGTGATACACCTGAAGCTGGCATTACACCACCTGCATCAAAAGCTCCTTCTGTTTCTGGGATTTCTGTTAAATTGTAGAATTGCAATGGATATACAGTTTTGTTTGACAGTGAAAAAAAAACTAAGTGGCAATATAGTAGTAATTGGATTGATGTTCTGGTCCTTAAAAATGTGCAGGAACTGGGTCTAAAACAGTACCATCAACAACAACCGGAACATCAGACGGAAGTAGTGTTAAAGCACCCTTTCAATTGACGCTCTTCGTTCTCTTCGTTGGATATTGGGGGTCGCCTCTTACCAAATTCTAGTTCTCATTTTTGTTGATAGAATGTTGCAGCACTGGTCAATATTCTTCTACTTCGCTTGTGCTTAAAGCTGTTAGAGATGGATTTGTTATTATTTACAAGAGTTAGATTGCCTTATCGGTTTTGTTTGCATTGATGAACAGTGAGTAATAAGAACATGGTCCCTCGTATTGTGCAGAAAAATCGTTGTCCAACTCGGAAGATCTTTCATTGTTTATACTCAGGAAAGATTTACAGAAATTAAAAAGAAAGAATTGACAAAAAAATAAGCATACAAACACAAAAAGAGACTTGAACTGAGCATGTTCAGTTTCCAAAGTACTTGATAACTATACGATTTATAATCAAAGAACAGTATCTACCCGTTTGTACTTCAATCACGGAATCATCTGAGAAGTTCCGCTGGAGATTTCGGATTTCCGCGTTCTGATACCAGCAGAACCGTTGAATGAAGTGAACTCAGCACTATTTACTTGCCAAATATTGCAGAACAGAAAAGAAATTCAAGTATAAACACTGTTTTTGATCTAACGAACCTCATAATTTAATAGTTCCCCGAAATCAAGAGCCACATTATAACACTAATGCCATTCGTGGAACAGGACTTTAACCGAGGTGAAAATTGTGTTCACGTCTCTGATCTGCCTCCAAATTTAATAAGCAAATTTACGCATTGAACTAAAAGGTAAGTAGGGGATTGTTAGATTATTTAATGACCAATTTCACTTATAGATTTGAGTTCAATGAAAAGAGACTAAGAATTGAATATTAAAGAATTGATATCAAATAGGTCCAAGACTCTTTCCCTCTCTCCTTTAAGAATAAAATGCAACGACAGACATGATGGTTGGTTGTTCATATGTTAAACTATCACGAGAGGATTTTGAACCATTGAGGAAACTAATCAAAGAAGATAAGATAAAAAGGAAATCAATCCTTACAAACACTATGATGGATTCAGGTATATCAACTGTTAATCAATCATGCATTATATGTTCTAAGAGATTACTTCATACAAATTAGTAATGTATCTTTAAAAAGAATGCCCACCATTTTGCCTGCGGAACCTATATAGAGCTAATCCTTAAGTTTTGATCCAACCAATACTCACTGTAGAAATATGATTTTTATGATATAAACAAAAAATAATATCCATAATTTTAAGATCTTGAATAAACAATTGTTACATATTAGATGCGATTATTGAAAAGAGATCAAGAAATTTCATCGCGTTCTCGGTTAAAATTAGTTTATCTCTTGACTTTTTTGTCGTTATAGAAACTTCATGAAAAATAATTTATTGTCTTATATATATATATATATTTGGGCTACATTTTAACATTTTTTTTCACTTGGCCTAATACTTCAAACTTATTTTAGTGCTGTAAACATCAGGCACGCATAAATAAATCTCTTAATATCTTCATAATTTGCCTCAACACATTTAACCACATAATGCAAGCCATGACAGTCATACACTTCAACTTTGCATAGTTCCTTTCATACGCCATAACATTAATAATTTATCAAATCACGTAACATAAGTGATATATAAATATCATAAAGGACCACATTAATGTCTTATAGAAAATTTTATTTCTTATTTAATAACATTTACATGTGCACATACATAATAAAAACAAAACAAAATTGTTGATTAGAAACTTTATTGAGCCTAAAAGTGATAAAAAGTAATCAAAAACAATAATCAATATAACTAAGGCCCATTCTTTGAACAAGTTCCTTAAATATCTTTGGTGAAGGGCCTTTAGTTAAGGGATATGCAATCATAAGATCTATCTTAATATGTTCAATACACAATATTTGTTACTAAACTTCCTCTTTTAAGTCAAAATATTTCAACTCCATATGTTTAGCACCTCTAGAGTACTTGTTATTCTTGGAGAAAAAAATTGTTATAGAATTATCTCAATAAATTATCAACAACATAGTAATGATGTCAATAATCTCAAGCCCTGAAATTAAGTTTTGCCACCATAAGGCATGAATTGTAATCTCAAAACAAGATACTAATTCTATTTCTATAGTGGATAAAGCAATGATAGATTGTTTAGTACCTTTTCATGAAATTGCTACTTCTGTTAGTAGAAACAAATAGTCAAACGTTCAATAAATCCACTAAAATATGAATTTGAATGTTCAGTTACTTCTAATGAATTTGATCTTCTATATATAAGCATATAGTCTTTTGTTCCTTGAAGATATCTTAAGACTTTCTTCATAGCTTTCCAATAGTCTATACCATGATTGCTTTGATATATGCATAGCATTTCAACTTCAAAGCTGATATTGAGTCTTATGTATGTTTGCAAATACATCAGACTACTAACAATAGAAGCATACGGAATGTATTTCATTTGTTAAGTTCCACATCATTCTTTAGACATTGCAAGAGACTAAATTTATCCCCTTTACATCGAGACAATTCCTCTTGAACATTTGTTCATATTAAATCTCTCAAGAATTCTTTCGACATAGTATTTCTGAGATAACCCTACTAGTCCTTGTGATCTATTTTAGAAGATTGAAATTTCTCTCACATTGGATGCCTCTTCCATAACTTTCATATCAAAATTCTTAGAGAGAAAATATTTAGTCTTATATAATATGTCCAAATCATTGGCAGCAAGTAAAATATCACCAACATATAGAACTAGAGATATAAACATACTCCCATTAATCTTTTGGTAGATAAAAAATCAATAATATTTTCTTAAAAATCAAAAGATGTTATGGTATTATTAAACTTAATATACTATTGTTAGAAAGCTTGTTTAAGTCCATACATTGATTTCTAAAGTTTACACACCATATGACCCTTTCATTTTATGGAAAAGGTTCATATTGATCCATATATACTTCCTCCTTGAGAACACCATTTAGAAAGGAAAATTTTCATCCATTTGATGTAGCTCTAAATCAAAATAAGCCATTAATGCCATTAATATTCTCATTGAATCTTTCTTTGAGGCAAGTACAAAAGTCTCTTAAAATCAATATCATCCTTTTGAGTATATCCTTTGACAACAAGTTTAAATTTATACTATTAAATATTATTATTCGAGTCACATTTGGTCTTATAGACCGTTTTGCATCTGCCTTGCTTAGATTCTTCTGGCAAATCAATAAGGTACTGGACATTATTTTATGCCACTAAATTTAACCGATCTTTCATAGCATCAATCTGTTAGTGTAAGTCGACTTGTACATGATGTAACTCGACTTATGCAAGCACGATACCCATAATTCGACTTGTATAGTGACACAACTCGACTTATGTATGTATTGTGAGTTTGTTAGAGTAGTGCCCTAAAGGCAATCCCT
>JANVCQ010000009.1:20321631-20337188 GCA_025531925.1 Erythroxylum plowmanianum | reverse complement strand
CGAAATACATGCATATATGAAAGGAATACCTCATAATATATTATTAACAAGTCATAATGTTAATACATGAATCACAAGTATCCATTGGCCTAGGGCACACTACTAACAGAATCATGTTAAGGTAATTTCAAAAATCATATATCCATTATGATAAGAAAAGATACAATAACTCAATATGCTCTTAACCAATTCCATTAAAGTATACTTATGCCTTTATGCAATACTATTGTATTTTAGTGTGACGAACATTATGTATTAAGCACATACATTATGCTTTTTTAAGAATTTAACAAATAGGTCAAGATATTGTCCGATTTCATTTTATCTTCCACAAAATTTACCACCTTTATAAGACCTAACAACTTTCACTTTTTGGTCTAAGTATATTTAACCTTCATTAATAAACACCTCTAAGGCATTTATTGATTATGATTTCTCATATAGCATTTAGACATATTTATAATGTAAAATTATCAATAAAAGTGATAAAATGCTTTTTCCCACTAAAAGATGAATTATCAAAAGGCCCATATATATCAAAATATATAAAAGTTGAAGATGTTGTGTGCTTCTTGTGTTTGTTTCCTTAATTATGTGTCTTATATGTTTTCTCATAATACCATGCACATATTTACTAAAACAAGTAAAATCTTAATTATAATGATTTCATTCTTTAAAATCTTTATATTCTTTCTTTATATATGTTACTTAGATGTTTATGTCATAAATGGGCTAAATACCAACATTTAATGCAAGGCCAACAAAGTCTTAACAAAAAGATCATCAAACTTTAGTTTGTATAAACCATCACGAAACCAATAAAATCGTTATTATTAAATAAAATGCAACATGCATTTCCAAACTTAAAGGAATATCCAACTTTATCAAGTTTAGACAAAGAAATTAAAATTTGAGAAATAGTAGGAACATAAAGTGTTTGGAAAAGGTATAAATGATGTCTAATACCTAATTCAAATGATAAGTTCTAATGGCTTCAACTTAAGCTTTGATTTAATTACCCATAAATATAGAATTTTTATTTGAGTTTATGGTTTAGGTCATGAAGAATCTCTGCATCATATTTAAGACATAATTGTTAAAACCAAATTCAATCCATCAAGTATTAAAAGGAAAATTTGTAAAATTTGATTCAAAATGTACAAAAAGCACTATACTTACGTTTCTTTTCATACCATGCCTTATTAATACATAAAAATGCTCATTAATTGTTTGACAAATATCACCTTCCATATAATTGTCCAATTTCATTCTATTAGATGAAATCCTATCACTTTTTCTATATTAACTCCTTTAAATTGACTTTAGGCTTGCTAATCCTAATCATGATGACTAGTTATAGTTTCAAAGTACCTTCCATATAATTGTTCATTTCCCATTTCAAGTCTTATGTAACTACTCTAGGCATTTTCTTTAGATTCCAAGGCATTAACCAAGTTTAGGCATTAACTAAGTCTTACCCACATCCTTAAGAGACATTTCACTGAATAATTTATAGGCAACCCGAATTATCTTTAACTAATAACATAACCACTGCATTTTTTCATTATTACCAACATCACATTCAAACAACAAATAAACCAACAATTCAACGTACAAATGCATAAATAGCTTGGTTTAACACATCAAAACAAAACCCCACCGACCCACCCATTGTCATATATATAACCATTTCACAGCTTCATTTTTTAGAGACAAACTAAACCCAATAGTTTTGTTACCTAAAAATGATGCACGATGGACCAAAGGAAGGAAAAATCGATGGTGAAAGCTTGGGAGGAAGAGGGATCGACCGCGTTGATGTGGGAAGACGAGAGAAAATAACAGAGGGGAGGGGGGGCTTCGGGGTGGTTAAGAGTGTGAATAAAACAACGTCATTTGGATTTTAATCTAAACGATGTCGTTTTAATTTATGAACAATTCGATAGTTACCGACAGAACTACAATTGTGGTTCTATCGATATTCAAGATGCTTCTTTTTTCCGTTAGCCATTGTCACCTACTTTTACGACTAACTTTACTTTTCTATCTCCATATTCTGTCTAGAAAGTTGCGTTGATAATTTCTCTCCACGTTTATTGAAGAATATTTTGATGAGTGCAAAACACAATTTTTCTAACTAATTTATCGACAGAGAATCAGTTTACGTCGCTAATTTACCACGGAATGTTTTCGCCGATAATTTTTCGTCAGTAATGTGTTATTTTCTTATAGTGTTTAGACGTGGAATCAACATAAAGCTTATTTATTAAGTAATGTTACCACATTTAGATTAATACAAAATATAGTATATTATAATACATAGAAGATTAAATTAACTACTAGAGGATCTATCGTCATGATTCATATATTATATTTGAATTGGTTTAGATTTGATACCAAGTTAAACTTATGAATCAAGTAGGAAAATATGAGATATTTTCCATCCAAATTCTGGGTGCTTTTAATACTCTTAAATAATCCAACTTTCTGTAATTAATGGATATCAATTTCCTACGTTTGTGGTAACTATCAATATATATACTTGATGGAAGTACATTGATATTTTTTTTCTTGTAAATTTTCAGGTCTTAAAGCTCATTTTTCCCTTATGAAAATAGACACTATCGATTTTGGAACTGAGAGATTAGAAAAATTCCAAAAATGCAAAATTTTTAAGCAAAGACGTCAATGGTATGAGGTATATCGATTTCTTCTGCAATCAATTTGTTTGTTATAACATATATTACTGTCGGAATATTGGCTTACACAAATATCTTAGAAGAATACAACTAGAAAGATCTCTACAATTAGGAGACAACAGTTCAGATAAAGTAGTTTACTTAATCAAAGGGATTAGAAACGTTGAGGGGAAAACAAAGGTAATAATAACGAAAAAAAAGTTGTTATTTGATATTCTATTTTTGGTAGTTATTGACCAGTATACCAGCATTTGATGCGTGTGTTAATACAAATTATTGAACTAGAGGGAAAGGTATAAAATTTGTTATTGGTAGAATAATGCAAATTATAAGTACTAAACTCTTTTGTTGAATAACCAAACCGAGTTTGGTCACCAAAGATTTTGTTATAGAGTAGGCAAAGCTGGTGAACCACATTAGGCAGCTGCCAATATATACATTAAGGCACAAATTCCATTATAAGCACAGCCCTCTTGAGTCTCAGATCACAGAAGAAGGAACTGAAAACAACAGATTGAGTTACTTATATCTTCCAAGAATTCTAACAGACAACATAGAGCTCCCAATGGCAGCTAACAGGATGGAAATCCTACTTGTCTTAGCCGCCATAGCTAGTTTCTGGGCGGTAATCATTGCACAGTCTAGCTGTACCAATACGATCGTAAGTTTATCTCCATGCCTGAACTACACAGCAGGAAACTCTTCAGCACCAACTTCAGGGTGTTGCACACAGCTTGCTAATGTTGTCCAGTCAGATCCGCAATGTCTATGTCAGATCCTTAACGACGGTGGCTCATCACTTGGGGTCAGCATCAACCAGACTCGGGCACTCGCTCTTCCTAAAGCCTGCAACGTTCAAACTGCCCCTGCTAGCCGCTGCAATGGTAAGCAAGAGTTCATTTACTGTCTGCAGATCAAACTTTAAATTCCATCTAGCTTTCTTTTTTAATGTGTATCTTTACAGGAACGACCACGCCATCAACAAACAATGGATACTCTACAAAAGTTACATTCTCTTTGGTCTTCTCCCTTCTATTAACAGCTTCAGTTTTGACCACCAGCTAAGCTCTTTTTGCCAGCGTTTCTATCTTACACAACACGTACAGAAGGAAGAGTCCCGATCATTGATATTCAATACAATACCTCTTTTCTGTCGGTTTGCTTTTTGCGTGTCCCGTACTGTATAATTAACTTAATCTCTGTGGTGTAAGTGTAACTTATCATTATCATTTTCCTGGCATTGAATTGAACACATCACAGCATCATTATCTTGGCTTTGAATGAGCAATGCAGAAGATAGATTGGTTACTATAAGTCGCCCATTAAATAAAAACAACCGAGATTGGTTACTTAGTCTAGTCGCCCATTAAATAAAAATAGTGCTGCTTTTACATCCAATAACAACCGGATTGACCAGCAACAAAATGTTCAACGATAATCCTAACAAGTAACCTGAACTGAAGAATACTATACTATATTGATCGTGCGTGAAGGTCACGGCACCCTTTAATCACGTCGATGTTTTGTACAATTAACCCAACTTTTTTTGTAATTGGACTCACCGTAACAAGAAGTTAATTGAAAATGTCTACCACGAGTAGACGACTAATAATATAATTAAAGCAATTTAATTCGAAATTGTGATGATAATATATATAAACCCATGCAGTCAAGTGAAGTTAATTACCAGCAAGTGGGTCATGAGATGAAACACGCCTTGCCCTTAGGAGTCAAGAATTTTGACCTTTCCAACATAGGATTACTCATTGTCTTAACCATGCTCAAACTAATCCTGGAATTTGACCATCACTAACGTCAACTGGCCCACAGCTTCAAGATGGAATTTTGAGGAAGTGAGCTGATCAGACCTTTTAGCTAAGCTAGGGATTCTCAACTCTCACATTGAATTGAATTGCCATTTATATCTCTCTATTTATTCTTAATTTAAAATGATTTAATATTACATTTCTTTATTGAATTTGTCAAAACCAACTTCATTTGCACAGGAGGAGACAGAGACAGGCATAGAATAAAAGTCAGTCTTGCCAGTTGCCACGATTCAAGCACGTGACAGGAACGTGTCAACCAAGTCTGGAGAAAGGAAAGGAAAGGAAAGGAATAGATTGGGCGTTACTTAAACTTAAGCAAGGTACATTAAAAAGAATTAGGAATATCCATATCCTCTCTCTATAATACCCTATTCAAGGCCAAGCTACACTCTTTTCACATTAAAAAATTTCTTTTTATTCTTCGCCTAAAACAACACAACACAAAGAACGCATCAACATTGTTTTTGCAACTTTGAGCGTTTTCTTTACCTGTGAATCTCTTTCTATCTCTCACCCAATCCTACGCTACCCTGTCTCTCCCCCTCCCCGTCTGCAAATCTGAACCAAGACAGTTGTTGGGTGTCAGGTGAAGGCTTCAAGCTTTAAGTTTGGGAAATTGCATTTCTTTTGATGGTCTATCTTGTATTTCTCATTTTATTCAGACAATTCTTGAAAGCCCGAGGTTTCTTTCGGTTAATTCGAAGTGGGCAGTTCTCTTGTTTGTGTGTGTTACAGTGTTTGCTTCTGGGGTTGGATTTTGGGCTTTTTTGGTTTTGGAACCATTCGTCTTTTGATTGCTTTACTGCTTGTTTTTTGCTGCTCCCATGGATTCAATATAAAGCTTCTGTGAATTTGGTAATGTCACGTTTGATTGATTTACTGTATTATACTGAAATGGTAGGATTTAATTTTTCCATAAGCTTTTTGTGGGTGGAACATCTGTAGGTTTTCTAGAAACCGTTTTGTGATAAATTTTATAGGAAATTCATTCTGGTTCTCTGCAGTGAAATTTATGCGTTTGTGTTTCAAGTTTCGAGACATGGTTTATCTCTTAGGTTTAGGACTGAATTTGCAGGTGGGAAATGACTATAACTCTGCGGTCGAATTCTTCAATTTCTCTTTTATTATGTGCTAAATTGTGTGTAGAATCTTTTTGATCGTTCACTTTTATTTGTCAGAAGAATTGGGTGGGGCGATGATGCATCTAATCTTGGGGTTTGCTGGACTCTTGCCTGCTTTATGCTAGGACTTATGTAGGTTTTGCTTTTGTACTTTTTAACTTTACAAAGTGTAGCTAATATGTCTAAAAAGTCTATACATAGTTAGCTAAGTATTTTTAGTTTGCGTCTCTTTGTTGGAAACTGATCATCTCAGCATGATATATTGGGGAAATTGAATTGGAACTTTGAATGCTTTGCTAGTTTATTACTTACTGATGAAACGGCAGAACCAGGGTCATTTCTAGGCCTAGAAAAATGTACTTCTTTATCCTTAGCCACTAGGGTCATTATGCTTATTTCACTTTTGCCTTTCTTTCTATCGTGTGATTCATTTTCTTCTCTTTTTCATTTTTCTTCAAAATCTTTCATTTCCTTCTGAGTTCCATTTGTTGTATATTCTTCTTATGCCTTATAGCATGGATTAAGTGTCCTTGAAAAATTTTCGTTGGTTCTCAAGTTAAAGTTAAGCTTTACAGGCTTTATGTTATAACAGTGGAGCATCAGTGAGTATTATGAGTGACTTTTCCTGAAAATTTTGAATCCCTATGATCGAGAGCTTCTGACGTATATGGTTTGCATTTACCTCATCTGTTTTGTTTGCTGAAAGGATTGGAACGATTGAAATGTTTTATTGTGCCTTTCTAATTCGATAGCGCTTTTATTTGATGGGTTAGATATTACGATATCTAATTTGGTTCAGTCTTCCTATTTGAGAATCAAAGCTTGTTATGTACAGCAACAACCCAGTAGAAATCCCGCTGATACGCAGGGTCTAGGGAGGTCCAATAGTATGCAGCCTTACCTATAACTAGTAGAGAGACTGTTTTTAAATGACCCATATGAAACAAATAATAATCATAATAATAATTAAAAAAAATCAAGCTAGGTAGGAAAAAAGGCTTAAAGTTAAATTCCTAAGAGACAAAATATTATTAAAATTGCTTTTTTTTCCTTGTATTTGTTGAATTTGTGATCCTTTGGTTCAGAATTGTATCATTTGGTTATTAGATTGTTAAAAGATTGTGTATAGATGCAAAAATGTAAAGAAGTGTCTTTTCCTCAAAATGTAAAGAAGTGTTTTTTCCTCATTCATATGAATATAGTTCTATCATAATCGTTTATGTAGAAGTTTTACTCTTTTGAGAATGATATCATAATGTAAGAAGTTTTACTTTATTAGATGTTAAAAAGCATGTAAAGCTCATATGTTTGTCCTTTCCATTAATGGTGTTGATCTACCTGATTCCATTGCGTATAGGCTTAGGAGATGCCTACTGCCATTGACAATTAAATGATCATGTTAAATTTCACATAGGGAAGAAAGAATGCCAATTCCATTGTCAGTCTTGGCTTAGAAGAAGGAAAACATTAATATGAAAAGTTGTAATGATATACTTGTGTTTAAATTGGCAACTCGTGTGTTATATTTCATATTCTGCTTACCACTTACCAGTTATTTGTTAGCTTTTCTTGTCTCATTCATACCCCATTAGTAATTGATCTATGGGGTGGTTTATGATTTAGAATGTGTCGACCAATTATTACAAATCAAAATTTTAGTGGCCAAATGTAAATTGCTCTGCTATGTTGATTTTTGTCCCAGTATTTCAAATTCATCAAATACTGAAGGTATCTTTTATCTACTAACAATTGAATAATATATCATGAAGCCAGATGATTATCTGCTCATTGGTAAACTGATAGAAACTTCAAATTATGGAATTATAAGCTTAATAATCTTTTTGAACTTGAAAGCTGTACTTGTCTACTTTTAAATATGACAATGTAGAAATGAAGCACTGATTAGAAATCACTTTTGACTTTATTATCTGATTTCTTGTTGCCAACTCTTCCTGTTCCTGTATGACTTGTCTCTTTCTTTTCTGATTATGATTTTATAGCTGAAAGTTTTGAATATGATGGAAAATGCAAAATATTTATTTCTTGTTCTTTCCTTCAAGGCATTGTGAATAAGGGTAAAGCAGCACATGTATTTCTTACACTAAAGCACCTGAACTACTACTCTGAAAGAAATATAAAGAATGAAGATAATTGTCTGTTTCTGATCTCTGAATTGATCATCATTTGTATGCTTTTGGCTCTATCAGGTAACGTTTGCCATCTTGTGGGCATAGCAACACCGTTTGCATATCCTTTTAAGATAGGTGAACAATTGAATAGCATGTCTGAACTAATTGAAGGTCTTCCAGACGCAGTTGCCATCAGGTGTATTGCATGGGTCCCTTTTTATCTTCATCCCAAGTTAGAGCTTGTGTCTCGTGCATGGCGAGCTGTCATTCATAGCCCTGAACTGTTTAAGGCCAGACAAGAGCTTGGTTCAGCAGAGGATCTACTATGTGTATGTGCTTTTGATCCTGAGAATTTATGGCAGCTTTATGACCCTCTAAGTGATCATTGGATCACTCTCCCTGTTCTCCCATCAAAAATTAGACACCTTGCCCATTTTGGCGTTGTCTCCACTTCTGGGAAGCTCTTTGTACTTGGTGGTGGTAGTGATGCAGTTGATCCATTAACTGGTGACCAAGATGGGAGCTTTGCTACCAATGAAGTCTGGTCATATGACCCTGTAATGCGACAATGGACCCAACGTGCATCCATGCTTGTACCGCGGGCAATGTTTGCATGTTGTGTCTTGAATGGAAAGATTCTTGTTGCCGGTGGTTTCACCAGTTGCCGAAAATCAATTTCGCTGGTAGAAATATATGATCCAGATAAGGATGTATGGATTCCAATGCCTGACCTGCATCGCACCCACAATTCAGCATGTTCTGGAGTAGTTATTGATGGGAAGGTGCATGTTTTACATAAGGGTTTGTCAACGGTTCTAGTTTTGGATAGTGCAGGATCTGGGTGGACAGTTGAGGATCATGGTTGTCTCCAAGGTCCAATGGCAGTTGTTCAGGGTGCCATCTATGTAATGAGCCATGGACTAATTGTCAAGCAAGAACGGAAAACGCGAAAAGTGGTAGGCTCAGCATCTGAATTCCGTAGAAGGATTGGGTTTGCAATGACTGCACTGGGAGATGAGATATATGTGATTGGAGGAGTAATTGGTCCTGACAGATGGAATTGGGATATTAAGCCAATGTCTGACGTTGATATCTTGACATTATCTGGCGAGAGACCAACATGGCGCCAGGCAGCTCCAATGACACGGTGCCGAGGACCAATTCTCGGATGTACACAACTGAGGATTTAGGGGTCTTGTATCTGTGGTGACTTTGTTGTGAAAATCATGCTCTTTCTTAAAGCGTTGATCACCTTCTACTGGAGACCATGAATTGTAACTTTCTGTTTTCGGCCTGCCTTGTTTTTTTGTTCGGCGTTTGGTTGCCCATGTATTCTTTTTGTCATTTCTAGGAGTTTCTGATGGGAACTCTTGCAGTTAAAGGGCAATGATCGTGGTCTTCTCCAATCAGTAAAACAGCGACCTGGCAAATGAAAATTTTACTAGCATGAAATGCTTAACTACTACTACTTTCCTATTTTTCTGGTACATGGGAAAGCATCCTTTGCTAAAAATTTGAACCTAAGAAAATATCAGCTTGGAAACCTTCTTCTTCTCTGCATCAGGCGGTCTGCAACTATGAGCTCTTTTGGTCTACATATAAAATATGAAAGTCTCAACTGGGCTTCTGTTATCACAACTACGTTGCGTGCAGTGTTTGTGTTCAATCTCTTATCAATAAAAAAAGAAAGGAGAGGAAATTGAAACAGGGAAGAACGTTGCCCTGCCATATTATTTGGGAGCAACAATGACGATGAATGCAATGAAACTGCTATATTGTAATTGTAGGAATTGAACAAGTACCACAAACATTAAACTTGCACTATACTTTGATAAAAGCCCATCATAAAAATAAAACAAGAGTGTAATCATGGATTTCACTGCGGCCCAACGCTAAGAACGTGTCCTGTAAAACGCCAATATACCCTAAACCCTGTAATGTAACAATAAAACGCAGGTAAACTTTAGAATCCCTTACAATTCTTTCTATAATTATTATAATTGTGTCCTGTAAAACGCCAATACACCCTAAACCCTGTAACAGTAAAACGCGGGTAAACTTTAGAATCCCTTGCAATTCTTTCTATAATTACTATAATTATGACAATTGGTCAAAAAAAAAAAAGGAATGATCTATTATCATTGTTGATTTGTTAAAAATATTAAAAATAAAAATTTATTATTTTTAATTAATTAGTGAATTATATTTTAATTTATTACATTATAATTAACTAATTAATTATATCTTGATTAATCATTTAATTGTATTTTAATTATTTAATTAATTATATTTTAATTATTAATTATATATAAGTATCACAGAGATGACAATGAGTTAATATCATCCCATGACAATAATTATCACACCTTTAACACTTACCTATTAATTAAGGAATGAAAATCATTTCTCTTAAAAGTGAAGGTATAAAGTAATATCAAAAAGAGGGACATTAAAATATTCAATCATAATAAACAATCAAGTAACGTTTTCTTTTAATTCTATACTCATATATTCATTCTCAGCCCTCTTAACCAAGCCCTTACCCTTCTTAAGTAAGTAAAAACGTTCTGACATGGGCATGTGTGAGGAATTAAAACTTACATTAAACTATTAGATTATGTTTCCCTGTTTGATCACCATGTACATCTAGGATGTTAACTATGTTTGATAAAACTTATATTTTGAGTTCTTCGTCCATGTGATGAATGAGAATAGATCACGAATTCTCGTTATTCTATACTTATTTTGTTTCATGAATTTATCCATACAATAAATAGAACTCACAAAAATTAGATGGATGGATGCTTACATGATAGAACGAACAGATGATCTCAACCTATAAAGAATGGGGTAAGTTTCATTGCAGAGAAACCGGTGGACAAGTTTCTAGGTTTTTGCAGCGTAAAAACAGCAATGTACAACTTGCCAGTAAGAGCCAATCTCCAGCTGAGAGAATGGAATTTAGAATGAGAACGATAAACGATAAGAAAACCAGCAAGGAAAGTCTCAACAATGGAAGAAATATATGGGCCTAAGCGAATTCGGAGCCACTGGAGCTTCAAGTGTTCTGAAGTTCACCTTGGGTATGAACTTCTGGCATTATTCTTCACAATGTCATTGCAACTAAAGATATTCTGGTTGATTTATCTATGATGCGTAATATTCACTATCAAATTATGGGATCACTTAACTTTGACAGTATGTAATTTCTTGCTACTAATTGGCTGGAACGGTGGCTGTGGATGGTTGAAGTTATGAGTGGATAAGCAGACAAAACGTGACTGGAGAATTGACTACTTGTATTCCATTATTGTTTAGCTTCTGCTATATCAATTTTGCTGTCGCCAGCAGCTACTCTTAACTTATGATTGCCTATGAGGGCCAACATACTGAAGTCATAAATTTACTTGTATGTCTTTTTCAATGTTCACGACTCCCAAGTGATGTGTAACAACATTTTCGACCAAAATTTCTGTATCTTTAGGGTTTCTCATTCAATCCCATTCCCCCCTTCAAAATTGAAACTTGATCCTGAATAAATCTGGACTCAAAAAACATGCAGTATGCCCTTTTCTTTCACTACAAGAAAAGAACATAATAGCGAAAGAAGTTTAGTGGCAAAGTATTTTCGGACAGTAATTACCGACGGAAAAACAATATGTGTGGGCAAAGTTCGTTGCGAAATAAACTTTAGCAGCGGTATAAAATTCATCGATAAATTCTGTCGGTAAATGTTGTTGTAATTCGTCATCCTCTAACTGAACGAAAACGACGTCGTTTTGCGATTGGTGGTATAAGGTTTGTAGCTTAACAAAAACGAGATCGTTTGGTTAAAATCCAAATAACATCATTTCGTTAAGTTATAAACGTTTATGGCTTAACATAAACGACGTCATTTGGTTAAAGGTCAGATGACATCATTTATGTTAAGTTATAAACGTTTAAAACATAATCAAAACGACGTCGTTTGGTTTAAATCCAAATGACAAACAACTTTGTTTAGATTATGTTATAAACGTTTTGATTTAAACTAAAACGACATCGTCTGGCCTTTAATCAAACGACATCGTTTATGTTAGGTTACAAACGTATGACACATAAGCAAAACGACATCGTTTGGTTTATATCCAAACGATGTCGTTTACGTTAACTCATAAACGTTTAATACAGAAGCAAAACGACGTCGTTTGGTTTAAGATGTAAACGTTTATAACTTAACATAAACTAAATCCAAACGACGTCGTTATTATTATGTTTAAAACATAACCAAAACGATGTCGTTTTGGTAACATTTTAAATGACTTGAGGTCACCCCCCTCCCCCCAACCTAGCCTCCAGCTGCAACTAAGTCACCACCTCCACCTCGGCCTACAGTTGTAGATACAACATTACCTACAATCGCTAATCCTTCACAATCCACTACTCATACATCATCCAATACAGTTATGGGGGATGAAGGAGACGATATTCACCTTGGATCTGAGGGATCTGATGGAAGAAAGTTTATAAAAATTATTAACAAACTGTAAGTGAAATCGCATGAAACACTATATATGCTTATCATTAAGTTATAGGTTTAATTTTTTGCAAATTTATGAACTTATTTGTTCTTGTATTAAGTTCATTCCGTCTTAACCGTGTTCCAGACATATGATATCTACATTTAAGGAGAAAATTGATCCTGAGAGTTATGTATAGAAGAAGATCTCTCATACCACAAAGGCATTTTACTTTCAGGAGAGATACAATATACAAATAATTTTCTTTTTTCATTTTTTGAATACATTAATAACATAAATATTAATAGATTATAAGTTATCGAATTTATTCCTTTTAATTTCAGAAACATTTTTACTAGAATTCTGCTATCGACGGGATAATACATAGTGTATGGAAGTCGCAAGCTCATACACGTTATCGCAACTTTATCAATGCGATATGCAAGGCTGGTGTATGACCCTCTTATATTTCTGAGACTATATGGAGTCGTTGGCAGGAGTACTAGACATCACTTGAGGCAATGATCATCTCAGGGAATAACTCAACCAACAGACGTGGTAGATCAGGGGGAGACAATCTTCCTGTTCATACGGAATGATCAATTACTCACCACGAGCATGTAGAGAGACTTGTAAATATATAAATATTACACTTATATTCTCAATTTGTACTTTGCTATATTTCAATTTAAATTGATGTGTGAATGTTGTGATGAAAATATGTGTAGTATGGATAATGATCATGGTTGTGTTGAATAGTTTGCTGCTACCATATATGACTGTGTTGAGTAATTTGCTTTATTCAACAGAGAGTAATATCATTAAAAACAGAGGAGACTCTGCTGAAATTTTTATAAATTTTAATTTAACTTATAACATTTTATTGTTATGCAGGAAAAGTCTATAGGTGTTAGGTCTACACCTTGTCAGTTGTTTTTGCATACTCACACTAAGAAACATGACGGTGTGACATTTGTCAACAGTCGATATAGAGAACTAAATGTATGTGAAATTCATGGTTTAATATTCAATCTTAATAATTATCACTTACTAATTATAATATAAGCATTGCCTCCTAATAGGATCAAATACAACAAATAATTCAGTGACAATCTCATGAAGAACAAGCTGTTGATGAGAGCCAGGTATATTTTGATGCAGTTGGTGGTAGGGACAATCGTGGAAGGATCTTCGGCCTAGGTTCATTTGCTAACACATTTAGCAGCATCTAGTACACAACTGATAGTGGAACGTATCAATCACCTTGAGAGCACAGTGCAGACTTTGACAGATGTAATAAGTAAGCTTCAAAATGACATGGAGCATATGGGAGGGGAGAGAAAGAGACTCACACCATCCACGCTCACCAGGACAATAGGATTGTTGTTGTCATTTGGTTTTAATTTATGTAATATTTAATGTTTTAATTATCAGTTAAGAAATTTTTTCATTTATATGATCATTTAATTTTCTGTTTAAACAAAATCAATATTTAAACAAATCAAAAAATTATGAATGGATAATTTATAGTTGTTGACATTGAAATCAAATTTGATGTCGAGATTTTAAAAACAATTGCCATTCAACAAGTCATTTATAGAGAGTTAAAAGTGACCTCAGCGAACATACAGGAGCTTCGAGCTCTAGATTAAACAATCAGGGTTGCATTTCAAGAAGGAAAATCATTACCAACGGAAAGATTCCGTTGCTAGATTATGTTACAATTACCGATGTTTAGAAGTAAATCGTTGATATTTGCATAATGTCAATTTAACGACAGTTATTAGAAACCGTCAGTATACGTTAACGTTCTTCACCGACGGAAATGAAGATCCATCGTTGAGGACAGACTAATATACCGACGGAAACCGTCGAGGAGATTAGTACGTATTTCACCGATGGCTATCATAAACCATCGGTAAATTATGCTGACGGATCCGTTCATTCCGTTTGTAATATATATAGACAGAAACTACATTATGTCGGAATAGTTTACCGACAACGGTTTTAACAATGAAAGTATCCGTCGGTCAAGTCCGTTGGTAATTTATATTACCGATAAAATGTCAGCGATTTTTGTCGGTATTTTCTATCGGTGAGCACCCATTTTCTTGTAGTGTTTGATGAATTCGACGCTTTGAATTGGGAAGTGACTGACAAAACAAACTGAAAAATGAAAGCTAGCGGTGTATGTACTCCGGTCAATTATCCATCTACGCTTGGAACAAATTGCAGAGAGCGAAATTCTTAATCTGACATGTATTAGAAGATCGGATTATGCATTTGACACATTGCTCAATGTAACAGACGTCCACTTTGGTTGATGGGGACAGCGCATTTAAGCCTAGTAAGGAAAACCAATAAAGTTTCCCCTCAATTATTCACTTGGCAATAATATGGCATTCAACTGCAAGCTTTAGAATGTTGAGTTTAGCTTCAGGGGATTATCCCACTAGGGAAGGGAGAGGTAACAGAGAAAAGGTCGAATCAGAAAGAGAAGGGTTCCTCGTAGCAAAATCGCCATTTTCACGTCTAGGCGACCTTTTGAAGCAAGACGAGTACGCTTATCCACTAAACCAAAGCATCTTTTGTCAAGAACTAGAAACTGAATTGATGCTTTAAAAGGACAAGAGAACCCCTTTTTGATTACTTGGTTAGATAGATGCGCCATAAACAGGACGTATGGGGCTTTATAAGAGAATAAATCAGTAGGGGACAAAGCAAATGATCTTTTACCCTTTCAATGCTGCTCATTGCATGACTTGGAGAATCAACAAAAGCACATTGTTAGATAGTCGCGTGTTTGATGGTAACATTTCAAAACATATTTTAAGATGTTAAGCTCTTTACTATTATTTATTACTACAAAAAAACACCATTAAATTTTTAATTGTCATGAATAAATCTTTAATGTTATGATATTAATATAATATTTATTGAAAAACCAAAGTGATTAAAATTTTGCAGACTATAAATCACACAAACGCAAAATAGTAAAGACATCGAAATTTGATAACACAGTTTGGCACACTCTGTCTATGTCTGCAAGGTCCTCACCTAGATTAATTAATTTCACTGTAGTTCAACAAAATTACACAAGATTAATATAACCACTTAATCTTTGTAACTATCCTACAACCTAACTACTCGTGAAAGATTTTCATACCCGATAACACGACCGACTCGTGTTAACTTCGTCAGATGATTTATCTAACTATTTTCACTCAAGAAACAATAACAAATAAATCAAAGAAAGACAACTTCCCAGATCTGAAATTAT
>JANVCQ010000009.1:20215020-20225490 GCA_025531925.1 Erythroxylum plowmanianum | reverse complement strand
GGCCCATCTCAGTTTGAGTGTTCTAGGGCTACTTTGTTTAAATTACAACAGATTGGGTCAGTTGTTGATTATTATATGCAATTTACAGCTCTGGCTAACCGTGTGGATGGGGTCTTGACAAAAGCCCTATTGGACTGTTTTGTGAGCGATTTGACAGAGGATATTCGACGGGAGGTGATTTCTCAAAACCCTCCGTCTATTTCTAAGGTAGTTTCTCTAGCTAAACTATATGAAAAAAAGTATTGCAAGTCTAACGTGAGTAAGGGCAGATCTGTTCCTCCCACGGCTAACACATTCAAACCAGCAAATCCTTCCACTACTTCCAGACCTCAATTACCACCTCTGCTACCTACACCACAACTCAAACCAACCATGAATCCAAACTTACAACCTAAATAACCATATATACGAAGACTATCTTCTGCGGAACAAGAACTAAAACAAGCCCAGGGATTGTGCTATACCTGCGATGAGAAGTTCACTTCCACTCATAAGTTTCCTAATAAGCATGTTTCCTACTGCTGGGAGATGAAATTGACGAGTATGTGACACTAGAGTAAGATCCAGATTCGAGTGTGGTTGATCAGCAGGAATTACACCTTTCTTGCCAAGCGACTCAAGGTTATAATGGTCCCTGCACAATCAGATTCAAAGCTTCAGTTTAGGGTGTTACAGTCCAAGCATTTTAGGATGGTGGTAGTTCGGATAACTTTATACAACTTAAGCTTGCAAAATTTTTGAAATCACCTGTTATACTGTCACCTCAATTTAAAGTTCGATTGGGAGGTGGTTCCTTTATTCATACGAAAGGTAGAGTGGAGAAATTGCTCTTATTGATTGATGGACATTTAATTCACCTGGATGTGTTTCTATTGCCGAATTGTGCAGATAATATTATGTTGGGTGCTTTGTGGCTAGCGACTCTGGGTCCCCACGTGGCAGATTATAGCACATCTACGTTACGAATTTACCATAATAATGAATTGGTACTTTGAAAGGAATTCAAAATACGATGGTGGAACCTATAAAGTTTAATCAGTTGTTTAAATGTGTGCATAATGGTTCCTTAACAGAGTTATATACCTTGCATTGTGTCGATCATTCGGTGACGAACGTAATTGAAGACGCGGTTGTTTCTGTTTTCCTTAAGGAGGTTCAGCAACTTTTGTGTTCATTGTGCAGGCGTGTTCAAGGAGCCTTTTAGGTTACAACCACTTCGTCATCATGCCCATGCCATTGACCTGCAACCACACACAAGTCCAGTAAAGGTTAGACCCTAGTGTTATCCTCATCCACATAAGGCTGTTATTGAACAAATGGTTTCAAAAATGCTGAAAGAAGGCCTTATCCGACCTAGCACTAGTCCTTTCTCTACACCTATACTTCTTTTGAAAAAGATGAATGGCTCATGAATCATGATGTTTCTGTAATGATTATAGAGACTTAAATACAGTTACTGTCAAGGACTCTTTTCCTATTTCGACGGTGGGTGAATTACTAGATGAATTATAGGGCGCATCTTATTTTTCTAAGTTGAATCTTCATTTGGGGTATCACCAAATCAGAATTAAAGAGGCAGATATATACAAAACTGCTTTTCTAACTCATCAAGGTCATTATGAATGGCTCATAATGCCATTTGGGCTCTCTAACGCCCTAGCAACATTTCAAGCTCTTATGAATGAGATATGCCAACCATATTTATGAAGGTTTATACTGATATTTTTTGATGACATCTACAGTAAAACATGGCAAGATCATCTTGAACATTTATGTTTAGTTCTATAGATTTTGACACACAATCAATTATATGCTAAATAAGAGAAATGTATCTTTGCAACATGGAAAGTAGATCACCTGGGTCACGTGGTTTCTTATGATGATGTTTCCATAAACCTGGAAAAAGGTGCAAGCTATTGTAGCATGGCCTCCGCCCACGTTTATGCGCTAATTACGCGAATTTTTGAGTTTTGCAAGTTATTATCACAGGTTTATCAAGGGTTTTGCATCGCTGACAACTCCACTTTCGGCTCTACTACAAAAAGATGTGTTTAAGTGGGGTGAGGAGGAAAACTCGGTTTTTTAGAAAATTAAAAACATCATTATAAATGCTCCAGTGTTGACCTTACCTAATTTTTCAGAGCTTTTTACATTGGAAATCGATGATTCGAATGTGGGCATTGGTGCTGTGTTAAGCCAACGAAAGCATCCCAATGCTTTCTTCTCCAAAAATTTATGCCCACGGATGCAAACTTAGTCTGCATATGTCCATAAGCTATATGCCATTATAGAGGCAGTGTCCAAATTTTTCCACTATTTGTTAAGACACAAGTTCATAATAAAAACGGATTAGTGAAGTTTGAAAGAATTAACTAAACTAATCAAACGCCAGAACAGTAGAGATGGTTACCTAATTTATTGGGGTATGATTTTACCATCGAGTATAAACCAGGTAAGGAAAACCTCACCACTGATGGGTTATCGCGTTCCTTCTTCTTAGCTGTGCCAGAACTGCAACCATCCTTTTTGGTAGAGTTAAGAGCGACTCAATAAGCAGAAGAGGAGATCACTGCTATATTACAAAATTCTTCCTCAGCTGTAAAACAAACACCATTTTACAAGATCAGAGATGGTTTGTTATTCTATAAAGACCATATTGTGGTTCCAAAAGGGGATTCAATTGTAAAGGTGCTAAAAGAGTTTCATTGCTCACCATCGGGGGGTCATACTGGGGTGAAACGAACTATAGCTCACATTACTGCTCAATTTTATTGGCCTTCTTTGCGTTTGGACATTCAGATCTTTATTGCGAAATGTTATACGTGTCAACGTGCCAAAACGGCCACAACTCCAACTGCTGGTTTGTTACAACCGCTGCCCATTTCGCAGCAAATCTGGGAGGACATTTCTATAAACTTCATAACTGGCCTGCGCAAATCAAATGGTTATTTGGTTATTGTGGTGTTTGATAGACTCTCAAAGTATGCTCATTTTGTAGCTCTCAAAGCAGACTTTTCAAGCTCCACAATAGCCAAATATTTTACAGAAAATATAATTTAATTACATGGGCTGCCTAAGTCTATTGTGACGAACAAAGATAATGTATTTACTAGCAACTTTTGGCATAAGCTATTTAAGTTACAAGGGTCTACGTTGGCCATGCCTACTGCTTATCACCCTCAATCGGATGGGCAAACAGAGGCAATTAATAAATGTGTGGAGATGTACCTACGCTGTTTTGTTTCAAAGACTCAAAAGAATTAGGTGAGACTGTTACCTTGGGTGGAGTATTGGTACAACACGTCATGGCATTCTAGCACCAGATTCACTCCATTTAAGCTTATGCATGGTAAGGACCCTCCCACACTGTGCAGATATGTCCCTAATAGCAGCGATCTATTGGACGTCATTGAATTATTACTCAAACGCGACCTATTATTGCAACAATTAAAATCAAATTTAATTCGTGTTCAAAACAGGATGAAAAATTAGGAAAATAAGGAGAGAACCGATCGTGAATTTAGCTTGGGAGACTTGGTATGGATAAAATTGTAGCCTTATCGACAATATTCTGTAGAGCTACAAAGAAACTACAAGTTGAGTTTGCGATATTTTGGCCCTTTTCTAGTAGTAGATTGAGTGGGTAAGGTTGCTTACCGTCTTTTGCTTCTGGCTACTACAAAAATCCACCCTACTTTTCATGTATCACAACTAAAGTTGTGCCAAGGCCATTACGTGTCTCAACCTTTGCCTCCTTCGTTGTTTGTCTCGACACACCTAGAGACGTTGATGATGAGACATCAAAGGCAAAGGCTTCCCAGAAATTGGTTATTGAGGGTGAGGAGTTGGTGAATCAAGATCCGTTGGAGTCTCGTAGAGGCCATATGGCTAGGGTTTTATCTATACCTGTTCCTTTTGGCTTTGCAAGACAAAACAACTCAAACTATTTCAATTGAGATTAGTTTCCAAAGTAAAGTGGATTTGGGTAAGGATCTGGTGCAGCAAGGCTTAAGTGATGTTCGTGGGATAAGCGTTTCAGGAGGTGACACATCAGCAAAGAACAAATTGAGCCTTGTGGACAAGGCTTTTAATGGTGTGGGAATTGTCATAGGCCCAAGCTCAGTTTCAGATGCAAAGAGTGATGCACATGGGGGGTCTGCAAATTGTTACGACAAAGCTGGATCAAGTGGGTCACGTAAGGAGCATGCCAACATTCCAATAAGCAAGGAACCAATGAGGAAGAGCTCCAGGCCACGTGTTGCAAGCTGATTGCTAGAGCCTTACATTACTTATTAAATATATAGCTGGAATATTGTAATAGGGATTTTATCGAGAATTCGGTGGTTTTCTCCATGGATTTGTCTCTTCTGGAGGCAAATATTTTTGGGATTTCTTATTTTGAGCCTTACAATCGGCAAGACCCAAAATTGAAAAAGAAGCAATCAAAAGAAAGAAAATTATCATCGATCAAAACAAATCATCAAAAAATAGAAATATTAGTGCGGGAACTACAATATCATGGACTCGTGAAAATTTCAAGAGCGTAGCTTCCTCAGTGAGTCAGTTCCAATCAATGGAGTAGTTAACAAGCTCACTCAAATTTGGTAATCTGCACCCTCGGAGCAATTAATGACATATTCAGGCAAGTTGGTTGAACATGGAATACAACTTCCTGAACATATGTGTATGTGTGTGTTGTGTGTGTGTGTGTGTGTGTGTGTGTGTGTGCATACTCTAGTTCTAAATTGAAACATGATATAAGTGATTTTAAGTCTTTCACACTGCTACTACTTGTTCAAAGAGGCCTGAAGTTGATAAACTCTTCTTTTTATTTCTTCTAATTTCTTTCATCTTTTCTCACTTAATTCCAGTGCTTCAACGTATCTTTTTTCAACAATATCAACTCTTTGCTTTTTTTTCCTTAGTAAGGCCTATGTAACTCATTTATTAGCCTTTGCATTAGATAAAAGAGATAAGGAAATTTATCAGCAAATTAAGAGATGAACAAGCATGAATGAATTATAAGCTATCAACAAAATAGAATCAAGATACACATTTGAGGTATATACTCAATTAACACCAAATTAAAGAACTCTATAATTTGTTAGTTTTCAACAACTATCCATGTGAGATATCTGAGGGTGTTATCACTTGCTATGGTTTGGAATTTCTAGTTGTATTGCTAGCAATGAAAAGTAGAGAGGTGATAGTGTTAAAAAAGATATTTTTTCCATCATTCACTAATCGCAATGACCAAGGAGATGTAGTAAGAGAAAGAGTTGTGTGGCTACCTGGTGATGTTTCTCCTCGCTGACAACTAGGTGAGCTACGACTAGAGAAGGAGGTGCATCTAGCTGTAGCTGGTTGGAAATAAGAGGAGCCAGAATTTGAAGGTGTAGCATAGATTGGCGTGTGCAGGATATCAGAATTTTTAATATGTACTGAGTGTAGAGTACAATAATAATAATTGAGTTTGGGTCAATTATTGTAAAAATGTTTAGAACTAGTCATTTGCATAGTTGCCTCTTACCACTTATAAACCCTTTAATATTTTCATGTTTAGTTAATATGTGATATTCTAACACTATCTCTTAAGTACAACTGGGACTGGACATCCAGTTATTGCTTAAAATAAACTATTACCAAACCTCTACAAGTCTACACATGTTACACACATGGGCTCAAGACCAAATAGCCAGGCATTGGATGCCTAGACTAACTACCATGTGGAGTTTGACTCCTTTAATTATTTGATTAGTTTATGCATTCGGTTATTTCTTATTGAGTTGTGATTCCTGTTTTGTAGGAGGGAGTTCCTCCACTTTCTTTTAGTTGTTTTGAGTTATAAGAGGGTTTTCCTCCACTTAGAAGTAATGCTCCCTTGATGTAGGAGGTAGTTATGCCTCACTCATGTATTTAAACATTAACATCAATGAGAGAAGGGCTTCGAAAATCATTTAAGTCTTTGAGTAGTCTCAAGAGGTTCCAGGTTCTCTCTTTGGAGCCTGAACTCACAGCCAGCATAGGTCGCAAAATGAAAAACCCTACCTACTAACTCAAACACCATCCACACCCTTGGCCAAAAGACCCATAACCAGATCCGTAACCCAGGACTATAACAAATTGGTTTCAAAGCCAGTAGTTATAGGCGAATCAGTCCAAGACCAGCTTAACAAACTCTTCAACTTACTCTTAGCCGAGCAACAAGCCAACTAGTCTAGAAATGAGAAAGTTGAACAACTTCACTCCAAAATGGATGTCATGTCTCTCGACTTGGAATTGGTAAAGAAGGGGTTGTCTTCTTCAAGCACTAAAAGTTAAACAAAAACACGCAGAGATAAGGGAATTTCTAGTGTGTCAATTTCTAAAAATTCAGGAGGAAACTCGTTTGTGCCAAAATTCACAAAACTTGACTTCCCTCACTTCAATAGGCTAGAAGACCCTTTAGGTTGGCTTAGCCCTTGTCAACATTTTTTCCATCATCAATCAACAATCAAGGAAGAAAAGGTGAGCTTATCCTTGTATCACTTAGAGGGAATTGCTCAATTATGGTATATGCAGTTGTTGCAGGATGTTCTTGATCTGATTTGGGAGGAATTCTCATACCAATGTGATCTTTGATTTGGTCCTCCAATCTACAGCAATAAATTGGGAGAATTAGCAAAGCTCAAGCAAATTGGCTTGATGGCGGATTATCAAAACAAATTTCAAAATCTGATGTCTCGTGTTGGTCTCCTTACATAACATTAGAAGGTTCAGCCTTATCTCAACGGATTTTAAGATTTTATCACTATGGAAGTTGAACTTCATCAACCTAAGGACTTGGACCGCAATGAGCATGTTAAGGCTGTATGAACGTAAATTGCTCTCACGTTCTCCAGTAGTTAGGGACAATTGGCGCACTGCTCTTATTTCGAAACTCCAAACGAACCATTCAGTGAAACGGTTGACTAGAGATGAGATGGACGAAAGGCGAAAGAAAGGGTTATGCTTTAACTATGATAAGCCGTTTGTTCGCGGTTATCAGTGTAAGAAATTGTTCTGGATCAATTTAGAAGAAACGAAAGATACAGTTGATACAATTTTAGATGTGCAGGATCTAGAACTACCACCTGAGATTTCGTTCCATGGAATTATTAGAATTCGAAACCCCCAATCCATGCGACTGGCGGGCAGCTAGAATGGTGGCAAAGTCCTAGTTCTAATGATTCTGGCAGTACTCACAGTTTTGTATCTGCATCAAAGATAGTCGAATTGAATGCTGAAGTGAATGAGAAGAATGGATTGAAAGTTAATGTTGCTAATGGGGAACAAATCAGCAGCCCAGGTATTCGTAAGGGAATCCTGATTCTGCTGGGATCTAATTCTTTTTCTGTAGATTTATTTATCCTGCCATTAACTAATTTTGACAAGGTTTTGGGGGTTAATTAGCTTCACACCTTGGGACCCATTCTTTGAGATTTTACTCTCATATGCATGTCTTTTTTTCTACAGGGATATTTAATAGAGTTGTGAGGCATACATCCACCCTCTCCTCCAGTAGAGCCTAAATTCAATGCTATACAGACATCTAAAGATACAGACATTTAGTTATAGAAATTATTGGCTGAATTCATTTCTTTATTCAGTTCTCCAATAAGGCTACCTCCAAGCAAGTCAAGTGATCATTGAATTCCCTTGGAACTAGGAGCAGGGCCAGTTGTGGTTTGATCGTATAGATATCCCTATAGTCAGAAAAATGAGATTAAAAAACAGTGTGCTACCATGTTACAACAAGGCATAATCTGACTAAGTCGTTCACCTTTCTCTTCACCAGTGATCTTAGTTCCAAAGGTAGATGGCTCATGAAGTTTATGTGTTGATTACAGAGAATTAAATGACAAAACAATCAAAGATAAATTCCTTATTTCAGTGATTGATGAGTTATTGGAAGAATTATGAGGAGTGAAATTCTTCACAAAATTGGATTTATTATCCGGATACTACCAGGTTTCCATGTATTCTTCGGATATTGAGAACACAACATTCCGAACACATCACAGTCACTTTGAGTTTTTGATGATGTCGTTTGGACCGTCCAACACCCCTTCAACCTTTCAGGCCTTGATGAATGAGGTATTTAAGGCTTACTTGAGGAAATTTGTTCTAGGTTTCTTTGATGTTATTTTGTTTTCAGTCGAACGTGGGTAGAACATCTTCACCATTTGTGTCTGGTGTTTCAGCTGTTGATGCAAAATAAATTATTCCTTAAACGTTCCAAGTGTACTTTTGTTTAGACTCAGGTTTCTTGTTTGGGTCACATTATTTCTCAAGATGGAGTGTAGGTGGACCAGTCCAAGATTTTGGCAATTATGGAGTGGCCTAAGCCCAACACTATTCGAGGCTTAAGGGGATTTTTAGGGCTTACTAGTTACTACCAAAAATTTATGCAGAATTACGGAACAGTAGTGGCTCCTCTCATAACTATGTTATGGAAGAATTCTTTCTGTTGGACAAACAAAGCTATTACTGCTTTTGAAAGACTAAAAACAGCTTTGACGACAACTCCAATCTTGATTCTACCAAAATTTGAGTTGACATTTGTTATTGAATGTGATGCTTCAAACACAACAATTGAAGCAGTATTATTACAACAAAATAAACAGATGGAATATTTTAGTCGATCTAAGGCAATACGACACCAAAGCCTCCCAGCATATGAAAAAGTGTTTATTAGCTTGGGTTAAACTATCAAACACTAGCATTCCTATCTTTGTGGTCGCAAATTCATTGTGTGGACAGACCATTATACTTTGAAGTTTCTGTTGGACCAACGTACTCTCTCATCACCTCAACAACATTGGGTTAGTAAACTCATGGCTTTCTGTTTTACAGTTGAATACAAAGCTGGTAAAAACAACAAAGTTGTTGATGCTCTATCACGAAGAGATGCCAATCAATTTGTTCTTATGGCAATTTCTATGCCACAACTAAGCCTTTTTTATGAGATCTAGCGATAACAACATGATTCTGCAGAGGTCCAGCAACTAATCTCTACAATCAACAATGGCATGACAGCAGACAAGTGGAGTTTTAAGCAGGGGTTACTCTTTTACAAAGATAAAATTTATCTTCCCCTTAATTCTCCATGCATTCAAACCGTGATTAGAGCTCTCCACAACCAAGGTTATGAAGGTTATAAAAAAAATGCTGCACAGAATTACTCGAGATTTTTATTGGCAAGGATTAAAGTCGATTGTGTGAAATTTTGTCAAAGTCTATGATATCTGTCAACGACACAAGACAGAAACACTCCAGCCAGCTGGTGTCCTATAACCTTTTCCAATTCCAACTTAAGTCTGGGCTGATATTTCTCTTGATTTCATAGAAGGAATTCCTACTTCACAGGGAAAGAATGTTCTGCTAGTAGTCATCGACAAATTTTCAAAATATGGCCACTTTGTTGCTCTTTCTCATCCATATACCACTGTAAGTGCTGCTCGATCTTTCTTTAACAACATTTTTAAATTACATAGGTTTCCGAAAACTATGGTTAGTGATAGAGATGTGACTTTTACTAGTTCATTTTGGAAGGAATTATTCCGTTTGTGTGCAACAAAATTATGTTTCAATTTAGCTTATCATCCGCAATCGGATGGTCAGACGGAAGTTGTTAACCAAACCATTGAAATGTATCTGCGTTGCTTCACAAACACTCAACCTAACAAGTGGATTGACTTGTTATCCTGGGCTGAATTTTGCTACAATACAAGTTACCATTCAGCTCTCAAGCCTACTCCTTTTGAATAGTGTATGGTCATCCTCCTCCTTAGTTGCTTTCATACCTGCCAGGTAGCTCTTCTATTGAAGTTGTGGACACCGCTCTTAAAACCAGGGATGAGATACTACACCAGCTCTGGCAAAATCTACACCGAGCACAACAAAAAAAGAAGCACAACTATAGCCAATCTCATCGCCACCTGGAATTTCAAGTTAGTGATAAGGTTCTGCTTCATCTACAACTTTATTGTCATAGTTCAGTTGCTAAACGAAGAAGTCAAAAACTTTTAGTCAAGTTTTATAGACCTTTTGTGGTTCTTGAGTGAATTGGTTCCATGGCTTATAAGCTAGACTTTCCAGCAGACTCAAAGCTACATCTTGTTTCCCATGTTTCCATCCTTAAATAGTATCATGAAAGATGAGATTCTTGTACTCCAGTGTTGCCCCCAACTGTACTGGATGTTCCTCTTCAACCTCTGGCCATTTTAGATCAACGTATTAAGGCAGGATAGCTTGAGATTTTTGTCCATTGGTGTAATTCGTCTCCAACAGATGCTTTATGGGAGAATGCTCAAGATTTTCCTTCCAAGTATCCTAAATTTGAGCTTGAGGACAAGCACCCTTTGGGGGTGGCCGGTAATGACTCATTCAATTATTTTGATTAGTTTATGCATTCAGTTATTTCTTTTTGAGTTGTGATTCTTGTTTTGT
>JANVCQ010000009.1:20180314-20196126 GCA_025531925.1 Erythroxylum plowmanianum | reverse complement strand
TTATTATTATTATTATTATTATTATTATTATTATTATTATTAAAGTTATAAACTTAATTTTTGTAAAATTAAATATCCAAATATAAATTCTTATAAGAATATTCAACGAAATACTAAGAAATATAATATTCATGTCCTCATAATTTTTTTTTAAAAATCATGCCTTCATAAGTTATTTACACATTAACAGCTAATACTAAATAGCTAATTTTATCAAACATCTTTAATAAATAGTTGATGTTATCCACTGGTTAAATCAGCTATCAGCTAAGCGCTGATACAATCAGTTAACAACTAATGCAATCCGCTATTTGTCAAATAGAACCTAGCCTTGCTTAAAAAGCTTGTATTGGTCAGCAATCTCCTTAATGAGATTAGATAATTAGCAATGAATGAAAACAATAGAGGCTTCGTTCAATTTTTAAAACAATATCCAATATTAATCTCACTAATATGTGAAATTTAGAAATGTCTAATAATACACAATTTTATATCTCTATCGTTCAATCTCCACTATAGGACCCATTCATTCAACCAGCGAGGGCACACTCTTTTTCTTTGTTTCCTTTTTGTCCTAATTAATTTTATCCTTTTGTTAATATTACCTACAAAAAATTTGGTTACATGTTTTAAATAAATTCAATTCTTATCATTCTCCTAGTCGAATTATTATCGTTTATTGCTTTTATATTTGTAACTATTATCGTTTTATACACTTGTAATATCATCATTTTGACAACATAATTAGTGTTTCTTGATCACACAACCTAATTAATCTTTAAGCAATAGCTCTACGCTTAAGTTTGCTTGGTCATTGATTGCAAACTCGAAGACAATGGGTCCAAACTCAACCAGGAACTTGTTGCTATTTGGCAAGTGGCGAGGAAGTGATTAATACCCAATACAATTATAGCATTACAACCATTCAAGAGTTGACCATCAATTCTGTTTCCACATATCCAATGAACATGAAACATATCCTCAACTGTTTCTGTTTGCAATAAACTCAACTTTTTATCCTTATAGAATAATTGCTCCTTTTAAAAGTGGGAGTGGGAGTGGGAGTAATCGAAGAATTTATGTTATTAATTATACGATAGTTTTCTTTATATAAAAGAAAATAGCTATTCTTGAATATATTATTTTGCAATATATGTGGTGTTTGTATAATTATTCTAACTTGGTGGATGCCGTTAGATGCTGTAGGCGTCACTTTTGAAAGGGGTTAGTTCCCTTTTTTCTTTGCATTTTTGTTTTGTTTTGTTTTCTTTTCCTTTGTATAAAAAAAATAATACGATACAATTGCAATAAAATATTAAAATTTTTAATAAAATATATCTTAAAATAAACAAAATCGTTTATTTCATTTACCCTAAATAACAAATCGTTATCCTAAACGAAGTCTATATCATATTGACGTGTGGAAGTGAAGCAAGCCACGGTCAACCCGCCTAGCGTGCCAACCCGGCCACGTGACTCGCTATATCTAAGGGCATGATCCACACGACCCCAGTGGCAGTGGGTGTGTCGCTCATAAATTCAACATGGATCAGAATCAAAAGGAATTGTTTGTGGATTCAAATGTGAACTTTGGTTCCTTGTAAAATCGTCTATGTTAAGCAATAAAATGACCATAGACATTATATTCAAATTAGGCTAGTAAGACCGTTTTCAAGACAGCGATTTAACTAACTCAAGTCCAAAGCAGAACATTCAGAAAAACTGAAACGACTTGTAGAGACTCCAGTCAAATTAGCAGTTGAGTGAGTTTGTGTTGTGTTTAATTTAATATATTTTTAATAATAGATAACCTATTATTATTATTATTAACTTTTAATATACGTTGAATAATTCTTTTAGAAAATATATGATAATATACTTTGAATAGTTTATTTGAAAAGTTTACCATATCCAATCAAACAAAATATTATATTCAATTAATTGATACTAAATTTTGACACAAAATAACCAAATCTTAACAAAAGCAAAGGTTCAAATTTTAACCTTTCCTGATTTAAACCCCCGAGTAACTAAGAAAAGTCCTTGCCTTGCTACTGTGAAGGAGGGTGGATCACGAGATTGAACTCATCTTGGCCCCATTCCTCTCGTTGCAGATCTATTCGATCAATCAAGTAATGCAAAATTTTTCACTAAACTGGATTTGAGGTCGGTAATCTTCCAGTTACATAAGAATAATTTTATCAATTACTCTAAAACTTACTCTCAATTATCAAATCTTAACGGGTATAGAAAAAGAAGAAAAGTAAGTTTGGTTAGTTTATAAGTCCTAACACCAATCTTCTACTTTTAGTCCACTTCACGCGTCTAAGTGCATGCAAATTAACCTAAATTACGGTCTTGCATTCAGAATCTTTTCTACCCTCCCCTGGATTTATGTTCCGTTACGAATCAACATGAACCATTGTATGAACTATGGTTCCATGAATACGATAGAAATGCAAAACATATCTGCCAATTGCAAAGTGGAAACCCCAAACGCCGGAATACGACTTAAATCCATTCTACGTTTCAATTGAACGCAACCGTCCACTTTACAGTTCCATAGAAAGCTCGGACTTTTCAACATTCCTATTCCTTTAAATTACACATATCTTCACTTAGAATTCCCACTACCATGGTACCATTTGTCTTACGTAGGAAAAAGGTGGCGGGCCACACAAGTAAAGGAAACATACATAATTAGAGAGAGAAAGGGAAAGATCTGCAAAAGTAAAGGGGAATAGAGTATGTTTAGCAAGCTTTAAGCTTTGATTTATTGACCTTTAAATAAATGCATGTGTAGTGTCAGTTAAAGGGCAGGGGTATTATGATTCTTTCAATAATGGACAAAGCCTTAATGATTAGTAAATTTCATGAATGCTTATGCGCGTGAGTGAAAAAAGATGGAGAGAGACCCGATACCCTTTTAAGTTTCTTTTTGTGCATATTAACCAGTCTTTAGTTTTTTCATCTTTTCCAGCGATTATACAGCTGCCTTCTTTTGCTTTGCTCTTCCGTTCCATGCGACCCGACTTCGTCTCCCCTTCGCTCCTCTACTCATTCGTCTTTGTAACTCTACCATACTCTATAGTTTATTTGGTTATTTTTATGGGCACAGGAATGCCAAAGCAAATCTAAGGCCTTTGTCTCTCTTCCTCAGTCTTATCCTGATGTGGGCAGCAGAAATCAGACATCTGGATGGAGTTAAGAGTAGCAAGTTGCTAACTTTTGGAGGATATTAAAGATGGGTTTTTGCTTTCTTCTTCAATTTACCTGAGGTACTAATATTTCCGGTTGTTTTGTTCCTAGCTAGAGGGAAGTGTTGTGGGAAAAAAGGGCTTGACTTGTGGGTAAAATGAGGGACTTCCCTTCTTGTTTTGGTGAAACCGGTGTTCAAGTTGCTGATTCCTCGTCTTCAGGGGCCAGTAAAGCTGCTCAAAACTTGGTCACTTGTATATATCAATGTAAATTGGGTGCCCGTTCTTGCTTGATTACGGTTTCTTGGACCAAGAATCTAATGGGTCAAAGCTTTGGTGTCACAATCGATGATTCATCCTGCCAATCTCTCTGCAAAGTTGATATAAAACCATGGTTGTTCTCTTGGAGAAAAGGGTGCAAAAATTTAGAGGTCGAATCTGATAAGATTGATATCTACTGGGACGTATCAAATGCTAAATTTGGTTCAGGGCCTGAGCCCCTGGAAGGATTTTATTTGGCCATTGCATTTAACCAAGAAATGGTGTTACTTCTTGGGGATATGAAGAAGGAAGCATACAAGAAAATTGGCACTATCCCAATGCATTCAGGTGCAAATTTAATTACCAGGAGGGAGCACATACTTGGGAAGAAGTGTTTTGGTGCAAAAGCTCAATTCTGTGATTGGGGCCAGCCGCATGATATCATGATTGAGTGTGATACTGTCGATGTTAAGGATCCATGCCTCGTGATCCGTATTGACAGTAAGATGGTAATGCAAGTGAAGAGGCTAAAGTGGAAGTTTAGGGGCAACCAAACCATATTGGTGGATGGGATACCAGTTGAAGTTTTCTGGGATGTCCATAATTGGCTGTTTGGTAATGCTATAGGCAATGCAGTTTTCATGTTCAAAACTTCCTTGTCTGCGGAGAAACTGCGGTCCAACCAATCCATTTTTGATCCCTCTGTATTGACCTGGTCTCACTCTCAGCGATTCAAAGATCACCAGTTACGAGGTCTTGGCTTTTCTCTCGTCTTGTATGCTTGGAAGAATGATTAGGTGCTGCACTTTGTGTCGAATGTTAACATATACCTCTTGAACTGTCTTTCGATATTGAATTGAAAGAGATACAGTCAATGAAACTTCAAGTTTATTCATTTGTTTCCTTCTTCATCCCTTTCATGGGAAATATATTACATGAGTGCCCGCTCTTGGTTGCTCTTGTGATTCAGCCAATGAACGAGGTGTTGATGAATAACCCATTTGATTGTTAATTACATACCTTATTATCCTTCGAACAATCTTGACTGATGTGAGATACCCTATTTCTGTACTCACATTACAGCTGACGTTAGCAGGACTTCTGAGCTTTTTATTGGAGCTAAGGAAAACATTTCATTACTTTTTCCATTCCGTTAGATGAATTTGTGTGCTCTGCCACTTGTTTGTTTCCAGGGTTGTAGTTCTTTCGAATTGTTCTATGCCGGATCATCTTTGTGTCTAAAAGAAGATGAATACATGGAATTCGCTTGCAATAGCAACCCATTCAACAAGTTTGTTAAAATTTCCCAAGAACACAAGCGATACCTTGCAGCACGTATGGAGAATTAATTTCAGAAGATCAGTTCTTTTCTCTGCATTTAAGGAATATGTTGTTTAACATCCTTATTAGATGAAGATTTAGTAAACGAGGAAACTGTGTGGATAGTCATAAAGCAGCATGCTTGAAAGTTTGTTACTTTTCTATTCATTGCAGAAATCAGTCTTAATCAGTGCTATGTCTATTCTTTTCCTCCCTTTATCCTTAATCGAGAACAATTAATAAGTCCCTTCTTTTACGAAACCATAACATTGAAATGACTACAAAGCACTACTTGGAGCAGAGTCTTGGTAAATTCTAAGGACTTAGCTTAGAAAACAAGGAAATACAGAAAATTAGAGGCATAATTGGGATGTTAAAGTCTAATATAATACTAACCAAGATCAACAGAGAATACTTTGTTTCTTACTTAAAGAAAAAACAGGCTCCTCCACTGTGATTTATTTATTGCAAAAATTTAGAAAAAAAGCATTCTTCTCCACCGTGATCTACAATCCTTTCCATGGAATCCTACATGCATTAGTAAGAAAAGAAAAAGATGAGCCAAGTAAAGCAAACTCACTTCATAGGAAAAAGATGACTCCCCATATTCTAATTAAAGAAGAAGAAACAGAAGAAGATTTGACTCTAAAAACTGATTATGAAAGGGAGTACATGAGGATTGTATTATGCTATAGTTTTCAATGTGGATGGAAACTAGTGTGGATCTATTTTACGCAAATAAATAAATGAATCCCACTGATGTGCGGTTCCATAAATAAATAAATAAACAAATAAAAAATAATAAAGCCTCTATTATATAAATGATTCTTCTAGTAGTAGAATTGCAATCCAGTTATTCTAGGATTATGAGGAATAATCAATTTTCAATGTGGAATTCTACCTCGATCATATCGTCGAACTTAAAATAGATTTGATCTATTCAATATCTTTAGGACCTCTAAAAGGGTTGGGAGAAAGTTAGGAACAAGCCTAAAGATAAAAATATACAGATAATGTGCATGTGACCATCTGGGATAACTCTGCCTTAGATTTAGACTAATCTCAATAAATCAAACCCTCTTCATGCTCGTATATATCATACTCCTTCCAACTCCTTTATGGGATTTAGGCTTAAAATGACTGAATGAGAGTTGTAAATGAGAGCCTTTTTTTTGTGGTTTGGACGTTATTTCTCTAATGTGAAAACATCTTTTAGGTTGACAAAGATGTCTTTAAAGATCCAGCTCAATTAAAACTTCTTAAATGCAAGCTTGTTTCAAGTAAGTTAAAAACCTGTTTAGAAATCATCCTTTAAACGATCCCAACAAAATATTCCTCATGTGAGATTGGATTGTACTCCATTACCCAGGGACGTTTACACTCCTCGTAAGAAGATGAAGCGTCTCTTCATATCAGCCAATGGAACCGTTGACTCTCCTTATATAAAGCAAGATATCCAGAAGAAACATTAAATTTCACTATTCTTTAGAGTTTTAACTTGTTATTTTGAGAGCAAGTCGTCCCTGTTATCTTTAATATATACCTATTTTAGAGGAAAGGAAGATCATTTCAAGTGTTCGATAGACCGATCACATTTTGGAAGCAATGCCAAATTCTTGTTCCTCTGTTTATGATATCAAGAGTAGTAAGGATATGATTAGTTTGAGTAGAGGAGCAAAATCCAAAGAGTCTTTCTTTAGTGATGTCGACTTAGTCGCTTCCATCCATATAAGTAACAATCTTGAGTCAAAAAGGTCAATTGGTGCTGTGGCAATTAAGAACCAAATTAGGATATCTTATGAACATGAGAACCTCAAATTTGGAAAGAGACTTCGGTTGAAAAATTCTTCATCGAACTCATTGCAAGGGGATTATGATGACAGCATCGAAGCAAGATCCCGTCCTAATAAGCTCAAGAAGATGGGGCTTTCAAAAGATGAGGGAGAAATTCAATATACGTGAGAGTATAGGACTTAGATACCTCAAGGTTGAGGAGTGAACATGTTGTCCCGGCCTAGGAAAGTAAGGTTTTATCACAATGTAGTGTGAATTCATTCTCCTATCCATCCCATCATCCTCCAAATCTTATAAGCGACAGCGTCTATGTCTCACCCAACTTCGGTTGCATTGCATGCTTGGAGTTTATTCATAGATTTTATTGTTGCATGCCACGTTAAAGAGGTGCCTCTAGTAGCGTTGGTAACGTTTGGACCAAATGATCAAGATTTGACAATCTAAAGTTAGGACTGTTGGAATTAATCCAACGTGTGGGTATATATACATGTATATATGAATTAATTGTCTATTATGAGCTATCATAAAGTTAAGCCTGGTTAAAGTGATCTATTCAGATTAGATACTCAATAGTCTGATTTCTATTTTATGATGGGCTAAAATAGAAATAAGACCAATTATATAAGAAATTAGGGTTATGGTCCCTAAGTTATATGAGCAATTGTCTTTTTTGATATCTCATCACTCAGAGAAGAGATTGTTCTTGAAAGAAAACAGAGTACATATTGACTTGGAACAGATAACCGTAAGTCTCAAGAATCACGTTGTTCTCATGGATCCAGGTATGCTTCCACAATAGATTTAAGTACTTTTGATGATTCGACATGATTGTTTTATGGTTGGTGACGGTTTTCACCATAAGGAATTATATTTTATTAAGTGGTATCAAAGCTATGCCCTAAACTCTTGTACCATAATGAAAGAGAATTCTCATTGGTTAATTTTCGCTTTATATCTCTACATACATGCAAAGTTTTATTATATGAGCCAACCGTATTAATCAAATATAGGTTATTAACAAATGATAAAGAACTAATACCAACAAGTATTGAATTTTGAAAAAGACTAAATTGATCATTTCCAAACGAACAAGAGTAACCAAAAATTTCCAATACAGAAATAGAAACTAAATTCCATCTAAATGACAGTATAACATAAGTCTTATTCAAATCTAAATAATAACCGGTCTTTAACAATAACCTAAAAGTTCTGATAGCCTTAACTTCTACCACTTTACCATCGCCCACATAGATGTATCTTTCACTATCAATTGACTTTTGATAGCTCAGGCAACCTTGAATAGACACATTGATGTTAAAAGTAGTACTAGAATCTAGCCATCAAGTATATATAGGTACCAAAGTTAAATTAATCTCAGAACAAACCAAAGCAAGAAATGTACCTTTCTTTGCATTCCATGTGTGATATTTGGTACAATCCTTTTTTTTTGTGTAGTATTTTCACAGAAAAAGCAGGCAAAAGCCTTATCCTATTGCTTCTGTTGTTTCTTTTATAGTGTGGCACCCACAGCTTCCTTACCCTTCTTTTTTTTCAAGTTCTTGTCCTTTGAGGTAGTTACCAAATGCGCACTCTCTGTCTTCTCTTGCTTTAGCCTTTCCTCTTCTTACACACAAAGAGAAATGAGTTCATTTAGAGTCCAAATCTCCTTTTGACAGTTGTAGCTAACCTTAAACTGACTGAATTGTGTAAGAAGAGATATCAAAACTAAATGCACAAGCAAGTCCTCAGACAACTCTAACTTTAGTGCCTTCAGTTTCGATAGCAAGATGTGACATCTCCAAGATACACTTCCTTATATTTCCTTTTCCCTTATACCTTATTGAAATGAGATTTTCCAAAATCGTACTTGTTTCAACCTTTTCACTTTTGGCAAATCTCTTTTCAATTTCCTCAAGGTAATCTTTGGCAGTAGTTACCCCTTCAGACATAGTGCCCCTAAATATTTCCGGAATAGCACGCTTGATGATCATAAGACTCATGCGATTTGAACGTTCCCACCTTTCCATGTCCCTCTTATCATCAGAGGAATTGTTAGCCGTAAGATTGGCAGGTTGTTTAGTCCTTAATGTTAGTCTAGATCCATGACACTGAGAACAATCATTCTTTTTCCATGCCTTAAAGTTTGTGCCGTTAAAAACATGTGAATGGAATTGATGCTAGCAGTAATCGTAGAAGCAGAAGTAGCAACTGTACAGAGAACAAAACAACCAACAAACAAGCTCACATAAATTCTACATAATCATATAAAATCAAATAATGGTATATGCCATCATAAGATACCTAGCACAACATTAATATTTAATCTTTAAACAGAAATATTAACTTACAAGTCGTACTTTTGGTGCAGTAATCAAATATTGACAATAAAAAATGTCAAACAATTACCTTTGTTTGGACCGATTAATTGTTCTCATAGCTAACCTTATAATTGTCATATATTTATCACCATAGGTGTACATTTGTTTCAGCCAAAATATTTACTTTCCTTTGGGCCGGTCAATACTCATATGAATTATGCATACACAACCTTCTTAATATTATAAAATAAATTAATTTACACAAGGGAGACTAATTTGACAGCATGTTATTTCAATTAATTTATTTCACAATATTAATAAAAGATCAATTATACCAATATTTGAACATAGCTTACACAATCAATTTGAACATATTAACCTTATTTAACCGAATTCAATTTTCATAAAAGATATAATAAACTAAATGCATGTATAATTGATTTATCCAAAAATCACATATATCAAAATATCATGTATAAACCGAATATAAAATATGTAGAAATAACTAAATGTATCAGTTGAACAAATATTCCTTTTGTTTATAAAATAGGTTTTGCTCTAACTCCATAGAAATAGAAATTATAATTTATAATAAAAAAATTGGTTCCAAATCTTAAAGCACGTAAGATGTATATAGAGCTGTAAAATTGTTTCTGTCTTCATCCAAATCCAAAAGCAAGTTGCATGTATAAATCTTTAAAAATTGTTTCTGTCGTTGGCTTCTTAAAGAATAAAACCATTCTCGTCTTTTTCCAATGGTTTAGATTTCTGGTTGTTATCCAAAGGGTAAATTAAAACATAAAAGGAACATTTGGCCTATAAGGAGTGTATGAAAGGCCACTGTTAAAGGCTTTTATTAAAAAAGGAAAGTTTATTGGAGAAATATTAAATAACACAGCTTATCATCATCTATTTCGGTGGATGAATAAAGGCTTTTGAAAAAAAACAACTAGAAAATAACCAATGAATCGTCAACGCATGATAAGGTTTTTTTTTTAGTCATAAGACTGCAAAAGTATTTAACCAAAACAAAATCAAAGAGTTAAAACCATATATATATATATATACCGGAATCACTAGATCTAAAGAAACAAAAATAATCTGTCTATATGAAAGACAAATAATTAAAAAATTCTCAATGATCTAACATGAAAGAAACTCTGATATCACTTGCACATTTGGGGTTGTCCAGCTGAGGCAAGGCCATATAAGCCAAATGAAAAGAAACTAGATTTCGGAACTGTTAGTTGCTATTTTGTTGGATACTCCGAAAGGTCTAGGGGTTACAAGTTTTATAATCCCACTGTAAAGTTAATTTTTGAGATGGGAAATACCCGATTCTTTGAGGATGTTGAGTTTGGGAGGGGAGATACGGTGAGAGACATTGTCTTTGAAGAGGAATATGTTAATATTCCTCTAGTTGTTGTTGACAATGATATAGCTTTTATTCCGTATATTATCGAAGTAACAAATCCAAAACAACAAGACAATGTTGAGGAACTCCCTATTTTGATTACATAAATTATTCCAGAAGAACAAACTCACCAACCTCAAGAGCTAATGTCATTAAGGAGATCCACTATAGAAAAGAGAAGTGCGATTCTAGATGATTACATCATATTTCTCTAAAAACATGAGGTTAACATTGGAGTCGTGGAAGATGATCCAATCAACTTCCATCAGGCCATGCAAAGTTCTAACTCTCAAAAGTGGATTGATGCCATAAATGAAGAGATAAAGTCCATGAAAGACAACGACATTTGGGATCTTGTCTCATTTCTTGAAGGTGTGAAACCCATCGGTTGCAACCAAGAGGGATTCGAAGGGCAATGTAGAGAGATATAAGGCTCGTCTAGTTGCTAAGGACTTTACACAAAAAAAAGCATTGATTATAAAGAGACTTTCTTTCCAGCTTCATCGAAAGACTCTTTTAGAACTATAATGACACTTAGGGCACATTTTAACCTTGAGTTGCATCAGATAGATGTAAAGACTGCGTTTCTCAATGGTGACATTGATGAGACAATTTATATGGTGCAACCAGAAAACTTTGTGTCATGAGACCCAAGGCAAATGGTTTCCAAATTGAAGAAATCCATCTACGGGCTCAAGCAAGCTTCCCATCAATGGTATTATACATTTCATCAAGTTGCTCTTTCGTTTGGTTTTGAAATGAACGCAATTGATGATTGTATATACCACAAGTTCAGTGGGAGCAAGTTTATTTTTCTAGTTTTATATGTCGATGACACGCTACTTGCTAGCAATGATATAGGTTTATTGCATGATGCCTCTTTTGTATTAGGGATACAAATACATCAAGATCACTCTCGAGGTATACTTGGGTTATCACAATAAAGCTATATCGAGAAAATTCTAAAGAGGTTTGACATGCAGGATTGTAAACCAGGTGACACCCCTGTTACTAAGGGAGACAAGTTTAGTCTCAACCAATGCCTTAAGAATGAGTTTGAAACCAAAGAAATGCAGAAGATTCCTTATGCTTCAACAGTAGGGAATCTAATGTATGCTCAAGTATGTATGGCTCAAGATATTGTGTATATTATTGGAATGCTGGGCAGATAGTTAAGCAATCTTGGAATGGATCATTGGAGAGTAGCCAAACGAGTTATGCAGTACTTGCAGAGAACAAAAGATTAAATGCTCACATATAAGAAGTCGGATCAGCTAGAGATCATTGGGTATTTTGATTCTGATTTCTTTAGATGCCAAGATAGTCTGAGATCCACATCGGGCTATATTTACCTACTAGCTGGAGGAGCTATTTTTTGGAAGAGTGCTAAGTAGACATTCATAGCTTCTTCCACTATGACAGTGGAGTTTATAGCATATTATGAGGCATCCAATCATGGAATATGGCTGCAGAATTTTGTCACCGGGTTGCATATTGTAGATGGTATTAAAAGACTACTAAAGTTATTTTGTGACAATAAGTCAGCAATGTTATACTCCAACAATAATAGGAGCTCAATGAAGTCAAATCATATAGACCTCAAGTTCCTAATTATCAAAGAAAGCTCAAGATGGTCAAATGTCTATTGAACATATTGGGACAAACTCTATGGTTGCGGATCCGCTCACTAAAGGATTACCACCTAAGGTCTTTCTTGAGCATGTCACTCTTATGGGTTTTGTATCTATTGAAGATATGTCATTTTAGTGGGAGTTTGTTATTTCTAATGATTTTCAGTTATAGACACTCTTATGATTTGAACCTTAAAGTCTATTTGGTTGATCTCATTAAGGAATAAAGAATTTGGACTAGTTGGAAGTAAGCATGTTAAGATCACATTATATGTAATTTCCATACTACACATCCATGCTTGATCTATGTTGTTCAATTATATTATCGTAAGTGACCATTAATGGGTTTAGTTGTGATATGCATATAATGAAAATCTCTTTGATCCTATGTTATTATAATTGATGAACGAGATTGATTAAAGATTTATTTGGTAGTGATAGCAAATTTTGAACTCATAAGGTTATGACATGATATACAATTAAAGGAATTATATATATATGACCCAAGTGGGAGATTGTTGGATTTAATCCAATGTGTGGGTATATATATATATATATATACACATATGTATATATGAATTAATTGTATATTATGAGCTATCATAAAGTTAAGCCTGGTTAAATTGATCTATTAAGGTTAAAGGCTTTGGCTATTTGACATCTAATAAAGTATGGACTTTAATGTGTAGAGACCCAATAGTCTGATTTCTATTTTATGATGAGCTAAAATAGAAATAAGACTAATTATATAAGAAATTAGGATTATCATCCCCAAGTTATATGAACAAGTGTCTTTTTTAATATCCCATTAGTCAGAGAAGAGACGTTTCTTGAGAGAAAACAGGCGTGCATATTGACTTGGAAGACAGATAACCGTAAGACTTAATAATCACATTGTTCTCATAGATCCAAGTATGCTTCCACAATAGATCTAAGGACTCTTGATGATTTGATATGATTGTTTTGTGATTGATGACGTTTGTCACCATAAGGAATTAGATTCTATCAATGATGTGTTTGAAAAACCCAAAGATATTGTTAATGAAATTCTGCAATGTTTCAACTAAACTAGTTATGTTATTTAGATAATTAGGGCAACACGGTACTAGATAATCTAGCAAAACCAAATTACAGAGGTTGTGAAAGGAAATGACAAGTTAAAAAGCAAAAGAACATTGCAGACTTGAGATTCCTAGCTTTATAATCATTTCTATTGATATGATGCCGATACATGATAATAAGAACCCTTATGCCCCATTTAGCGACCTCCACCTTCATTAGAAATTAGATGCTTTCTTCATTAGAATCATCAAGAAGTTGAATTAGTAGTTGGTCCTTTAGCTAAGTGATTTGGAAGACTACAGAGATGGACTACTCATATACCTTATAAACGTAGAATAAAGATTAATCAATAACATCAATATGACATATACGAACAGCAAACACAATAAAGCTTCAAAATTATTTGGAGGGATTAAGATGACAGGTTTGTTCAGTGGCTTAAAGATAACATAGCCTATTAAGGTTTCTTTCTTAAAGACTACTAAGTCAAATCTACATTCTTCTTCTCCAATAGACACTCCTATGAAAGATGAGTTTAATCTAGTTAGGAGTGTATTATAGAGATAACATCCCTATAATTATCTTTCTCTTGTTTTATTTTTCTTTTAATCCACAAAAGTTTTTAGCTAACCTTGTTTTATTTAATGAAAATCATGAATATCAACAAAATGCTCACTCACACCACGGGGGATTCCTATTTTTGTTTATAATTTTACTTATGTAGATCACAAATTCTTATTGACAAGATATAGGCAAAGATCTCAGGTTAGCATATGAAGGCTTTGTCGCTGGGAGAGCTCAACTCATTTCTTTTGTACTCAACGCTATTAACCTACACTGGGTAGCTCACATGTCTCTTCCTAGTGGTGTTATCAAGACAGTTAATAGGTATCTCAAAAAGTTTTTATGGTCTAGAAACAAAATAAGAAAACACTCCACTCCTATTAAATGGTTTAAGGCATGTTCCTTGAAAAGCATGGTGTTTAAATGTGATCACTTTTAAAATCTGTAACTTTGTCAAGCATACTAAAAAGTTGTGGATGATCATTAAAAGTAAGCAATCTTTATAGTTTAAGTGGATAAATGGTTATTACATCAAAGGGAGGAGTTTATGGAAGATCAACATAAACTAAAATACTTTAAATACAATAAAAATAATCTTCAAATGGTAAAGTAAATTTAGGCCCTATATAATTAGATTGTTAGGAAAGGGGGTCATTACATTCTTTTGGTATGATAGATGGTTAATTACTGGATTTTGTCAAGATACTAGTGAGCTTAATTTAATCAGAAACATTATTAGTGAAGATCAATATGTTACGTGTGCTTTTCCACACAAGATTGAAATTCTATCGAGAATTCAAGACTATAGTTTTCATAATCAAATCAACAACATTGAAATGAAGGAATATAAGACATATCTCAACTGGTGGACTTTGTCTAAGCACGGTAAATTCACCAAATTTTCTCTTTCAAGAACAAGGAAACATAGTACCATGACATAAACTAGTTTGGTGCAAGTATATGCTACTTAGAGCTTCAGTCATTATACGGAGAGCTATTAAGAACAAATTGCCTACAATTGACAGATTGAATAGGTATATGGTTATTTCAAACATATTTGTATTATATAAGCAAGAGCAAGAAAACATAAATCATTTATTCTTTAAATGTCAGTTCACTCAATCTTTGTGGAAGGACATTCCAAGAAGATGCTTATTAGAAAATCCACAGAAGAATGGGATCAGATTGTAACTTGTTGTTTAGCTTTAAACATGCACGATAAAATAAAACAGTGGTGCTTCTTTATTGCTTTATCTTATCTGGTATAAGTTATTTGGGATGAAAGAAATATGGGAATTTTAAGGTTAAAGAGAAACAACATTCAAGATTATTTAGAGAGACTCTTGATGCAATCAAGTTACACATTGTCACATTTGGAGACAAAATGCAGATTGATTCCAATCTTATCTTAATATGGAATTAATGGCTTTCTTAGCAATTTGAAGACTATTCATAAGGTAATATTTTCCTACTTGTTTTGTATCCCATTCATAATGATGGGTTGGTTTATGTAAAACTTGATATTGGCTTTCATGGCTTAATTTCATTCACAAATTTTCAAAAGAAAAAAGCGAGGAGAAAGGCCTCTAATATCATCTTTCAAAGGGAAAAACAAACTAAAAGTGACTCATAGTGATGAAGTCATTATTATCAAGTTTACTCCTATAATTTCTGCCCATTTCTTATTGCCTTCTCCAACATATTTTTCTTATTTGAAAAATATTTTTCCTATCCACATGCCTTTCAGGCATGTTAAAGAAGATGATAAGTTTTTTTTATTAATTTAATCTTAGGAGGAATGAGTTAGCTTAGGCATGATGCATGCCATAGGCACTCCTAAAGACAACGTCAGCTTGGAGGACATAAATATAAAGTTCATTTGTACCTACTTCAAGATGCATATGGCCATAATAGCTTCTATATTCTTTCTTTTTCCTTTTGTTCATTTTGTTCATCATTTTTTACTAACATATTTTTTTTTAAATGTGTAAGTTGCTTCTTCCTTATTCATAAGCTATAAAAATATCTTTAGAGATTTGAGTAGGGTTGCCAGAAATACAGAGTAGTGCTTTCCTAAAAACTTGCCAAGATCTAGATGTCTTCTACTAAAAAAATAAGCTTGTTAGGGAATAACTCTTTAAGTATCTCAACGAGCTTAAGAAAAAGACGACATGTGTAGCATCCCACTCCCACGAGACCCGAACCTGACATCGACGGTGATATCCGAGTCCGCGACCCGCGAGGGTGGTAT
>JANVCQ010000009.1:20162848-20180214 GCA_025531925.1 Erythroxylum plowmanianum | reverse complement strand
CGAGAAGAAAATTCACTATGTGAAAAATTCTTACAATCACACAATTTTTCCTCTCACCCAATCCCCTAATACACCAACACACCCACAATGAAATACTCAAGACCAACTCTCCAACTCTCACCTCAAAAGAGAAATTTAACTAGAGTCAAATTTGTCATACAAATCCTTGACTTTGTTTGGTACATTAACTACGGAGGTAGCAACCTCCTTATATAGGTAAGAGTCTTGCCCCAAATGTTGTCTCCAACCAATATGGGACAACAAAGGAGCCAAACTCAACAAATCTATGATCTCAGATTTGGTTGAGGAATCCAATGATGCTAAGGCATTGGCATCCTATCCTCTAGAAGTCAAGAATGAGCAAATATTTGTCATCCTTACACTGGAACTAGCAAGGAAAGGACCAACCCAATTCAGAACTGCACTGATTGGTTTCTTCATTGGTAAGCATCCTGTATATCCTATAGTTCAGAGGGCCCTTTCAAAAGAATGGCTAGCTTTCGTGTTAACTGATACTTTGATTACTAACTCGAACAAATTCCCGTTTAAGTTTAATTCAGAAGAAGGAATAAATTCAGTATTGGAGAAGGGCCCTTGGCATATTCAAGAGAAACCTTTATTCTTAAGGAAATGGAGTTTGAATGCTGGTGAACAGGAAGAGATTAGATATGCTCTTGTATGGACTAGGTTTCATAACTTTCTTTATGAGTATTGGAATAATGAGGGATTAGGTAGACTAGCAAGTGCAGTGAGGAAACCACTTCTTATGGATACTCAAACAGCTAAGAAGTCTAGGGCTCAGTATGCTAGAATGTGTGTGGAAATTGACCTTCAGAGTAATTGGCCGATGAGTTTTCAGTTGGCAACTTATAGTAAAGATTGACAAATTACATTTAAAGAAGTTCTGATAGATTATAAGTGGAGACCTAAAAATTACACACAGAAGAAGGAATGGAAACCTACTGGTCAACTTTTTAAGACTGGATCCCAAAAAGAGTTGAAAATGGAGACAGTTCCACAACAAAGTAGAGCTAACCAAGAGATGGGGCTTGGACAGGAGCATGTCCATGAGGAACCACAGCTCAATCTAAATGATAACAAACCTCTAGATGCTGTAACTGATGAAAGTAGCCACAAAAAAGTTCAAGAGAATCAAGATGATCCAGAAGGATGCCTTACGGATGCTAACCCCCTGCTATAAGCAAATCAAGTAATCCCCTTTCCTCTCCTAAATCTGATTTGATTCCTGATAGTCCTATTGAAGTTCAGAGTCCAAGTCTAAATGATGATGCAGAAGTGGCTTTTATTAGAAGGAAGAGTAGGAAATCTAGGAGGAAACAAAAGTTGTAAGTCTTGAGTTCTTGTTTTCTTTATGGCTTTAGCTTTTTGGATTATTAGGGGTCTCAATAATCCAAAGAAGAAGTTAGCTGTGAAGTCTTTCTTTAAGTTGTTATCTGGCTCTTTTTGTCTACTTGATTGAATCTAGAATAAAGTCTCTTTCTCTTTTGAACATTGTGTTCTCTTCCTTATTTTTGAGATGGCATAGTTATAGTAATTTAGATCAAGCTTCGAATGCAAGACTAGTGTTAGCCTGGAATCTGGATTGTTAAATATGCTTCCTTATTATTACTACAAACCAACTGATTCATATGGGGGTAACTCCCCTTAACAGTGATTCAGTTTTTCATATGACTTGTGTGTATGGTTCAAATAATTATAACCACAGAAAGTCTCTATGGTCTGCTATTTCTAACATCAAACTGAGAGTTAGGAGTCACCCGTGGGTAATTGCTAGGGATTTTAATGCCATTTTGTTTTCCCATGAGGCTTGACCTCTAAGTACTTCTAAGTACTTCTGCTCTTAATGGTATGAAGGACTTTAAGAAGTGTGTTGAAGATTGTCTTTTGTTTGACTTAAATTCTAATGGTCTTAGTTTTACATGGTCCAATAAACAATCAGGTGAGCTCTTTATAGCTAGAAAGTTAGATAGAGCTCTGGTCAATTCGGCTTGGAGTTCCTGCTTTCCTAGATCTTATGAAGTGATTCATCTTCCAAATATTTCTGACCACTCTCCCGTAGTGATTAAGCCCTTAGGTAACTAGCAGAAAAGACATTTTCCTTTCAGATTCTCTAACTTCTTAACTTCTCAGGACAATTTTCTTCAAACTGTAGAAGATGCTTAGTCTACTCAAGTCCAAGGTACTTCTATGTTTTATGTGGTTTCTAAGCTTAAATTAGTTAAAATTGCACACAAATCTTTAAACTCTGATCAGGTACGGGATTTAAATGTTAGAGTGGACACCTGTTAAGCTACCCTTAACCATATCCAAGCTCAAATAAGTCTTTTGCCTAATAGTCGTCACTTGGTTGCGCAGGAAAATCAAACCATCACCAATCTAATTTATAGTTTAATGGATCAGGAATCGTTTTACAAATAGTCTTCTCGTATTAAGTGGATCAAAGAGGGAGATAGGAATACCAAACTTTTCATAACTCTATTTTGTCGAATATAAATAAGAACAACATCCACTCCTTACTTTTGGGTACTGGTCATTGGATTGTTGAGTTTGAAGAGATCCAAAAATAGTTCCTAGGTTTTTTTTTTCAAAGCATTATTGGGAACAAGAAAAACCTTTCCTCCTCTAGAGATTATGTGACAAATATTTTTCCTTCTCCTATTCATAAAAATCTTAAAAACAATCTCATTTCTAAAGCCACAATGTAAGAGATTATGAATGTTTTTAATTCCTTTAATCCCAATAAGCCCCCTGGTCCGGATGGTTTCAATGATTTCTTCTTTAAAAAAAATTGGCACATTGTCAGTGGTGATATTACTATAGTCATTCAAGATTTTTCCATCATGGGGGGTTACTTAAAGAGCTTAACTTTACTTTTATTTCTGTTATCCCGAAGACTGGGCATCCTTCCACTGTGCATGACTATAGGCCAATTTCCTGCTATAACCTTATTTACAAGGTGATTTCTAAAATAATGGCAAATTGGATTAAAGACTTGCTTCCTCACATCATCAGCCCTAGTCAAAGTGCCTTCATAAAAGGTCGTCGAATAGGGGACAATATCCTTTTGGCACAAGATATCTTTAAGAATTACCACCTTTCGAGCACTTATAAGTGTTGTGCTTTGAAAATTGACCTAAGAAAAGCCTTTGATTCCATCCACTGGGATTTCCTTCTGAATGCACTCTTAGCTGTAGGTTTTCCTCCTATTTTTGTTTAGTGGAATGAAGAATCTATTACCTCCCCTTCATATTCAATTTTGATCAATGGATCTCCTTCAAAAAATTTTCATGGTAAATCAGGTTTAAGACAAAGGGATCCTTTATCCCTGTATCTCTTCATTATTTGTATGAAGGTTCTCTCGAGGAGTTCGGAAGCTTCTATTGCTTGTAATAGCTCTTTTAAATTCCACTGGAAGGTGTAAAACTCTAAAACTATCCCACCTTCTTTTTGCTGATGATCTCTTAATGTTTTGTCATGCTGATTTGGTTTCGATTCAAACTTCACTTAATTGCCTACGTCTTTTCTCAAACATGTCTGGCCTGGACATCAACCTTAGCAAGAGTTAGTACTTTTTTTCTTTTAATATGAGTCATATGGCTCATCAGCTGGAAGCCCTAATAGGCCTTCAAAGAGGCCACCTTCCTATTCATTACTTAGGGATTCCCCTCTTAACAGGTAGGTTTTCTAAGAGTGATTGCATTCCTCTTTTGGATAAAATTGATGCTAGAGTAAACAAATGGACCCACAAAACTCTTTCCTATACTGGTAGATTATAGTTGGTCATTTATGTGCTCTCAACTTTTCATGTGTATTGGTCTAGTTATTTTATTCTGCCTTCCTCCATTATTAAGGATATAGAGACTAAATTAAGAAAATTCCTGTGGTCTGGGAATGTAGCGTCTAACCTCATGCAAAGATTAAATGGAATGACCTATGTAGACCTAAAAGAGAGGGTGGTTTAGGCATCAAACACTTATCTACGTGGAATAATGTGTTTATAGGAAAAAGAATATGGGTGTTTTTTAATGATAAGGAAGTTTTGTGGGTACATTATTCTTAAAAGGAAAACTTTTTGGAATGCACAACCTACTAATAATAGTTCATGGAGTTGGAGCAAGCTGTTACATGTTAGGGATCTTATTGGAAACCAAATCAGATTTAAGATAGAAAATAGGTTATCTACTTTCTTATGGCAGGACTCTTGGCATCCAAGAGGTATTCTGAAGGACCACTTAACTCCCAAAGTGATCAATGGATCATAATTACCGATGAATGCATAAGTTTTCGATGTCATCAGAAATAATATGTGAAGTTGAAGGGAAGCCTCAATTGAGACCATACGAATCTTGGAGCCCTTACCATACCAACCAGAATACTCCCGACCTGATTGATTGGAGTAGCAGGAAGCCTCTCCAAAACTTACACAAATGCTTCAGCCTACTCTACCCTGAGACCTCCTAATCCTTGTGTGCCTTGGTATAAATTAGTTTAGCATAAAGAGCCTAAGATACTCCTTCATCCTATGGCTAGATTTTCTTAATAAGTTACAAACAAGGGACAAACTTCTCTTTTCATATGTCCCAAATCACTGCTCCTTGTGTTTTTTAGAGAATGAGTGCATTGACCATTTGTTCTTTGAATGTACCTACTCAAAAACAATATGGACACATTATTTAAACCATTTATCAAATCTGATATCCCTTCAAACCTTTCCAAGCTGGTTTAACCACCCCTTAAATTACACAAATATTGACCTCAACCTTTTTATCATTCTCCTCTCTGTGATTGTTTATAACATCTGGACCAAAAGAAACAATTGAACATTCAAAGATAAAGCCTTGGAAGTTAGGAACATAAGCACTAGAGTGGTCTTCCAAGTTATGGACCTTCTCAGCATAAATACTAAAGGAAGGTAATTTGTGTAAGGATTATTTTCTCTAATGTTTGTTTGGCAGGTTATACTAGTTCTTGGCAGTAAGAGACCATCCCTTCTTTGCTGGTTTCTTAAAGAATTAGAAGTATCCTTTGGGTTTTACCAAGGAGGGATGGATGAGAACTATGCTAGCTTACGATGGAAACCCCAAACTTGGGATCATGATGTTAGAGACAAGATGGATGCAAGAAGCAGGGAGAAAGAGCTCTACCTTCTCCTTGGTAGTTTAAGCAAAGAAGACCCCACCCTCTTCAGCAAATTGTAGAGCATAGTTCAGAAGCTTTAACCTAAGAAGGTGGGTCTCGAAATTTTGTTTTAGTTGAGAAAATGCTTGTCTATTTTACTTTTGCTTTACTACATTAGCTTGTAAGTGTACGTGATCTGGTTAAGGTGTACCTTTCTATAAGGTCATCTTGGTGGGTAGATATGTACAGGTAGTTTATTGTGGTATGTTCGATTCATTAGTTGTAGAGTTCCTCATGTCCATAGGTGTGGCTTTTCCATTTGCGATTGGAAAGAGAGTTGCTTTTTGGGCAATCTCTTGATTTGTACATAACTCTTCGTTGATTTATTTAAATTATTGATTTAATAAAAAAATAACATCGTTTTCTCAATAAAATAAAGAGTTGGATTGTTTGAGTCAAGTTTTAGGTCAGGTCAACTTGAATTTAGCTTGTTGATTTCAAACTAAGTCTAGCTGGATTGAAATGCAAACCTTTTACATACCCACTCTCAATGTGAGAGTATGAAAGAAGTTTGATTTATTGAGATTAGTCCAATTTAATTAGTTGGATTAGCCTTATGTCCATTATCACTATTTTTTTAATTGTCATACATGTCATTCTTAAGCTTTTTTAAGGACTTCAATGATATAAAATAAATAAGATTCATTCGAAAGCATGAGATTAGGATAAGGGGGAAAGAATTAAAATATAAAATCTTACCTAAATTTTGGTTGTATTCTATTTATATAATTAGATTACAATTATAATTCTAAAAGAATTATTTACGTCAAGGAGACTACACAAGGTCAAAATATATACGTATTTATTTATTTTGAAAATATTTTTTATATATTTAGTACTCTTTATTTTTATTAAGTGTCAAAATGTCTTTACTAAATAAAGCTTTAATCCTCTGTTTGCTTGTGCTTGCTTATAAACTTAAAGGAAGTCCAACAAACTCATGTCAGTTTTAACCATTTATGGCCTCCACTTTAATAAGAGTAGTGGAATACTTATTTCAAAAATTGCATCCTATGTCAACTACCACATTTTAATATGACTATTAAATTCATCTAACACTTTGTTTGTAATAAGCGCAAACTGATGGACCTTATCTATTTGATATCAATAACTCAAAGAAAAGAAGAAAATTAGAGATTGCTTAGAATGCTCAACCCAATTTTCAATTTTAAATATAAGGGTAGCAACCTTCATAAATAGATAAATACCTAGATAATCCTTCTGTAATTCCATGAAAAAAGAATGGCTTTGAAATTTGAAGGAAGTACACAAAGTACAAAGTACTTCAATTTAGAAGACGTTAAAAAAATTTGAGAAGCTCAAATGCTAAAAGTAATGAAGAAGAAAAAGTGGTGCATCTTTAGTATATGATGAAGAGAAGAAAGAACTATAGGAAGAACAAGCTAAGGATGAAAGCAAAGGAAAGAGTTAGGAAGAGCTTTTAAGGTTCAACACCTCACTAAGTAGTGTAGTTAACTGCATGTTGCATAATTATTTAGTTGTAAAGCCAAAAAGAAATGGCACTAACCCTTTGAAAAGTATTAAAAACTTATACTTGCACTTCCATTGTGACATAGGACATAAGAACAAAGATTGCAAAAATTTCAGAAGGTGGTTAATGCCCTTATTAGATAAGGTTAAGTCATTTTTTAAAGAAAATTAATAGGACGATCTTTGTCTAGGGTCAAGGAATAAGGAACCTGATAAGGAATCACATCCCCTATAAAATGCTGATACATATGATTGTAAGAGGAGATCATAAAGAATCAATATCAAGTCTAAGAAGGCACCATAAGGAGAAAGTTACGATTAATAGGTTGAGTCAGACAAACCTAAATAGAGGATAAGTTTCTTGAAATCACTTTTCAAGAGGCTGATACTAGATCTGCAATCTAATCTTATAAGAATGTCATAATAACAACACTATTAGTAACTAATTTTTTAGACAAAAGAATATTAATGGAAAAAGAAGCACTATAGATGTTTTATCGTATGATACCTTTTTAAAATAGTGATCTTTATGAGCATACAGAAATCTATAATAACACTTTTACTAAATTTTAAAGTAGATCAAATCTACACATAGGGAAAACAAAAAGTCTCTTTCCATGATACTAAGAACAACCTTAAAGAAAATTAGAAATATGACATAATTCTATACAGGTAGATGGTGAATGTATAGTTGATAAATACTTCTAATGCTACCAAAATTTTCTTATTACAAATAGATTGCCCAATAACAGGTAAATATGCCTATTATTGGTAAATAATAAAAAATAGTAAGTAGAATATCAATCCTACAAAGAAACATTGTGAATAGAAAAGCCTCTCATTATTAATTAGCAAAAATGTAATAAATAGAAAGATGAAGGTTATGGATTTTTGAATGAAGAATCATAGAACAAAATAAAACTAACTTCATTAATAGCCAAGAAAATAAATCATAAAACAACTAACCAAAAATGAATACAGTCAAATAGCTACGTATAAATCAGTACTTTTTCAAGTAGCACTTTTGAATTCATAATTTAATTAATTTAGATTGGATATATTCTTTTGATCTATAGGAATTTTTATACATTGAAGTTATACTCTCTCAATCTACAACAATCTGCTCTTTGGTTAATTAACTCATATCTCCACCTATGCTAATATATGTTTGTGTGTATTAAGTTCTATCAAATCCTATGAAAGGTTTCAACCTAGAAAGATTACGTATATCTCTCTCAAGCACCTTGTTTACCCTCTTTTATCTAATTTACATATCACTTATAAGTGGTCTCTTTAGAGTCGTCCATAGTTAAATTAAACTCAAATTTTTTTTGTTGACATGAATAAATCAATAGTAAGACCCAAAAAAATTTAACTCATAGAAATATATCTCATATGATAAATTAAATAAATAAATCCATTTAAAAATGACTACTAACATTTTTCCTATTTAAATATAGAAAATGTATTTAACCATAAAACATATTCAAAATAATAGAATCAAATGAAAAAGAGGAGTCAATAGGGGTAAATTTAGATAAATTTCCTACTTTGATGACAACTTGATTCACTAAGATGATGTCTCGATCTTAATTCTCTAGTGAAACTTAAAATTGATTGCCTAAGGGTTAGAGAAGTCTTTTGCAACTAACCCTACATTCTGGAGAGAAATGATGTTTCTTAAATTTGTTTTCTTCGAAAGACAAGTAAACTCCCATAAAAATTAGAAGTTTCATCTTTAAATATGTTTTACTCTACCTAAGTCATAGTCTATCCCATGTTTGTGTTTTTATGGATAATAATCACAACCTTTAGTATGACTATATGTCTATGTTATGAATAAAGATAACTACATAGCTTATAACGTGACCATGTCTCCTAACCATGGATTCAATTGTTTTCAATTAGACTTGTAGGTGTCTCTTATATAGTTATGGCTCAAACATTTTTAATTGTTACATTTGATGCTTATATGCATAAGAGAGTAGGTCAAACCAATGTTTCAAAAATCGTACCGGCCTAGGTATTGGATTGGATTATGGTATGGTACTGTATCGATACCAGTCAATACCGAGTATCATTTTGGGTCATTTTTTAAATTTATGAAATAGTCCTTGAATTTTTAAAAAAATTGTAAAATAGTCCATTATCATATTGTACAATTGTACTGTATACTTTATAAGTTTGCACCAACCCAATACCCAATACCCAATACCCAATACTATTATACTAATTTTACGAATATGTAACCAAACTTTTATATCAATTTTCAATTAATTATTTACTTTAAGTTTAAATAACATTCTCATTCTAGGTTTTATTTTAAGTTGAAATTTTCAACTTTCAAATTCATGCATGCCCACGATGCATTTCATTCACATAAACGAAACCACATCCATTTAAGATAAATCCTACATATTCCAAACCACAACCAATCCAACAAACATAAACCAAACCTCCGTTAAGATAAACAAAATCATGCATCATTTCATTCGTTTCCAATCCAGGTATCCAAACATTCACAAATCATAAATCCAATTAACAATTTAATTCCAAGTTCCAAATTCCAACTCATTTCATAATCACAAATGCAATTAAGTAGAAAAAAAACATGCCCAAAAAAATTCACAATCTAGGTATTTGCTTAGGGTGTTAGTGTCGACTCGAGTTTGGATATGGATTTTTTCTAGATATGTCGATTCCAAATGCGGTGGTAGCAAGCAGTGGTGGACGACTGAAGACGGAAGGTTGTGGCATCCCACGTGGAGGAAAGCGACATAGAGGAGTGCTGAAGCCTGAAAGTGGTTCGGTGATGGTGTGTGATGGCATCGTCTGTAAAGAGGAGGACTAAAAGTGGTGCAATGGTGGCATGGAGAAAGCTGAGCTGAAAGTCATGCAATGGTTATGTCGTTGTCAAGAAGGGAGAAGCAGTCACTGAAGAGGAGAACAAGAGAGAGAGAAAAACAAAAAGGAGAGAGAGAAAGTAAATGAGTAAGGGCCAGGTTAAGGGTAGGTAAATAATATTGAATATGATTCCAGCTGGTATACAACTAGTATTTTGAATACCAATCAATACATGCCAATACCATGCGAAGAAAATGGTGCCGATCGGTACATTTACACCGATACAGTACCTTTTGATCAATACCAGCCGGTATAGAACGGTACTCAAAACTTTGGTTCAAACCATATTCCTCTAAAAGTTGTGAATTTCTTCCTATCTTCAATTCTTGAATAATATCAACTCAATGTCTAATTTACACAATTACCTAAAAAGATAACAAAAACTAGGTAAAACAAGAAAATTTATCATTAAAATCAAGAATAATACTTTAGAAAATATATGTGTAACTCATGCTCATCAAATATCCCCACATTTAAGGTTATACTTGTTCTCAACCAAATCAATTTCATCACTCTTAACTAAAAAATGTAGTGACTCCAGAAAAAATTCAATAAATCAATAAGGCATAAAGTTGTAATGTTTATCAATTAGTTAGGCTTTTATATACGTACTTTAAGTAAATCAATTCAATCTACCTCAGCAATCTTTTAATCCTTAATTTACAAAATTCAACCTAATGTATAAAGTAGATATACATGAGAAAGAGGTTTTAACTTTCAAATATTTAGGCAACCTAAATGAGCAAAAAATACACTTAACTATCAATTAACAAAGGAACATTTAAAAGTTTGTTTGAAAACCCATCTAACATTTTGATGCAAAAACAAACATCTTTTTATGAAATTTCCCAATTACTTAGGTCACTTTTTCAAATAAATATTATGGCCACTCTTTAACTTCACTTTTTGCTTAGGTTAAAGCCTATGGAATGGATTTATTTATGGTCATTTACTTACATATTTTAGTTTTTTAATCTATATTTTTTCAGTAGCATGTTAAAATGCTTAGAAAAAATTCACTTTTAACTTATTGATTTGCCTAAATTATATACAAAATTCAAAATGCAAATTAAGTATTCGTTATCACAATTGTTGGATTAAATTAGAACTAATAATAAATAATAAAAACATCTAATATGAATCTCGTTGATATGAGGAGTCTGGGAGGTCCAGTAGTACGCAGTCTTACCCCTAACTAGTAGAGAGACTGTTAAATTAGAACTAGTAGTTACCAATAATGATAACTATTGTTCTCAAATCCTATAATCATAAAAAACCATACTTATAGTCTATCATCGTGATTAATCTTCTATTATTGACAAAACATTTCTTGAATTTATTATATTTGAAGCTAATTATAATAAAATTGATAAGTATAACAAATAGGGTCTATTAATTAATTGATTTCCTCCCTATAGTTGAGTTGTATATTATCCTTAACATACAAAATATAATTAAACATTAAGGATAATAAATATAAAAGGAGGAAATAAAAAGGTATAATAAGCTTCCTTAGCTCCTAGTTATTGTTCTTTGTCCAAGGTATTCTTGATCATCATCTAGACATTATTTCTACTTTGTCAATAAACACAATTAATGAAAACACAAAACAATAATATGATAGAGGTAATTAACATTAAATTATGTTGAGATAAATTAAAAGACACAAATAGAATAAAAAATTAAAAAATAAAATAAATAATTAGGGTGACAAAGGAAGAACATAATGTTAAACATTCCATAAGAAAAAGAAAACAAAAGAGAGGTTGAATCTATAGTAGGCTCATCTTAATTTTCACCCTCTTTTGGTATCATGAAGAACTATGCATGCTGCTCACAACAACTTATATGATGAACATAAGTAGACAATTATTGCTCTATCCTTCACAAACCTATATGATGAACATAAGTAATATTTATTGCTATATCCTTCACAAACCTATATGATGAACATATGTAGATAGTTTTTACTTTATCATTCATAATCTCCATTCCTACTTATTTAATTTAATTTTATCCTCTAGAGTTTGGAGGCCTATCTTTGCTGCTCAATCTTAAGATTAAAAATGATATTTTCAATCCCTTCCCACAATAGCTACTGTGATGTGAGTTAGGCCTCTCTATGTTCTTTTGCCTTCTCCTCTATTAATAGTGATTCTACTATTAAGTACAGTTACACTCTCTTCTATTGCTTTGGTCTATCCTCTCTCTCTCTCTCTCGACTAACGCATAGTTTATGCTTACTTTCTTAAAAAACATCATATACTTTAATGTCTCTAGGTTAGTGAAAGACATGCAAAAATCTAAAATGAGTCCTAGAAGAGTGTAAAAAGTACCTAGGTTCTTTGTCAACCTTGTCAAATAAAGTACCACTAAAAAGGGTTTTTTTTACCCTAGCTCATATTTATTATAGTTTTTGATAAAAAGATAGTCCATATCATATGATCGTTGCTTGACTAAATACCACAAATAGAACATACTAGTGAGGATCACTACACTATTGTTCTCTCTTCTCCTAATAATGGTATATGGAATGACCTTATGTAGATATCTCAAAGTTAGGGATACGATATGGGTGCTCTTACCCTTAAATGGATCATATATATTCATTTCTCCCTCAAATTAAAATTTAAAATTCTTAAGGGACATGATTGTTAAGCTCAATAAGAAATTCAACCAAAACACTTATATTCTTCCAAATCTAGGGTATAATTGTAAAACAACATCTCTACTAGATTTTCTATTAACCTAAACTTGATTGTATTCTGAATTAACCTAAATAAAATAACTAGCCTACTATTATAGCAGTAGTGAGTCTAGGTTGATCCCATAGAGAGTGTGTGCAAAGTTTATGAAATTGAAATTAATCGGTGATTAGGTTTCGGGGGTTTTGGATTTTGGAATAAGAAAATAAAATGAAACTAGACTAATAAAATCAAATTAAAGAAAACATGCAAAAAATGATAAAAGTGGGAAATTTGATAGGGACTCAGTTCATTGGTTCAATCTCGACCTACATCCTAATTAAGCGTATTTCATTGATTTGTTGTTCTCAAACCTCTCCTAGCAACTATTAATTGTGGGTAAATAATTAACCTGAGTTTTCTCTTGGATTTTGTTTAATCAAGATACAATTATTAATTAAACCTAACAATCGAATAACCTAGGATACAATCTCTAGATTTAATTAAGTAGTAGCATTACGAATTAGGAAATCCAATTAATCACGGCAACAACCATATACGATGCATCATTTAACCTAGTTCATGTTATCCGTAATGATTACGAATCATTAGTCACTACACATGAATTTCAACATAACAATTACGGATTATATTGGAATTCTAGCAATGAGTTTTCAATTAAATGATTCAATGAATGCATTAAAATTATATTTTTACAATACTTAATGGGTTCATATACAAATAACCAAACAATAACAAAAATCAAATTATCCATACACAATACCTAAATTAATTAACATAAGATAACACAATCAATTTCTAATAAGAGAAAGAAACAAAAAAACAATAAAAAATACTTAACCCAGGTCATCGGTTTTGATGTCACCTCCAAACCGACATCGAGATGTTATCCTTCTATGAGTATCTTTTGGGAAAATATTTCAACCCTCATTGATAACCCTATCGAAGACCCCTTATAACTGCGCCTCCACTCCTCTCTCATACAGCTCTCCTCTCTTTACTATTCATTGATGGGACAAATTAACTCTTTAGATCAAGGCACTATTCATGCCTCACCACCTCTCTCGCAAGCTCTCTTTTGCTGCCCCTCCCTATTCTTCTTTGCGTGTTATAATGTGACAAATAAGTATGTTGGCCACACTAATGTTCACCTTTTTTTTTTTTTTTTCTGCTGCACACTGTTACTACGCATTTTAAATAAAACACATGCATTAAACGAATAATATCTACGTTGAATGCAGACGTAGTCTGCATTTAACACACAACGCCTACATTGAACACAGATTTTCTCTGCGTTTAACGTAAACGTGTGCGTTGGACAAAGACGTTCCAATTTGCTGCGCTGTCATTTCTACCTTGACGTCCTAGTCTTCTACTATGTTGTTTTACTCCACCTACTGTTGTGTCATTTTTGTTCTCTTCTTCTTTGCATTCCATTTTCCTTGTCTTTTTTAAGGTAAGTAAATATTAATCTTCTAAAAACGGCCCATATGTCGTGCTTTCGAGTCACTTTAACTTCTTTGTTTCTAAATTGTACCTAAAATCATATGAATTAAAGTGAGTATCTTAAGTATTTTCATATCAATAATCCTAAATGTTATGGATAATTTCATAATCAATTAAGCAACTATCAACCTCTTTACTTTTGACACTAAACATGTTGTCTCTAAAGCAACTTAATTCACACTCTTATTTGATTCTAAATTTACAATTCAAAGATACAATATCTTTCCTTAAAATAAGGCTATACAAAAGTGAACATTTGGTGTTCACTTAGGTTTGTCTCTTAAAAGTGTGCTCCACTATTAATGTTCCTTGAATGGCTCTAATCTTTGTGCTCCATCTTTTGAATTGTTGTGAAATCATCTTTATAGTTGTACTAAATGTTTAAAGGCTAAAATAATCAACACAAAAAATTACCAAAAATTGCATTTAGAGTCTTAAATTGGGATTTAAACTGAATAAGTAGTTGAAAATTGATAGAAAATGTTGTCATATACCAAAAGTATATTGGAATGGCTCGTTTAGAGGATTTAAGAGGAAAGTGAAAAGGATTATGAAAATGGGGGTTTTACGTGACCTAGCTACACAATTTGTGACATGCTGTGAGTTTTGAATTAGATAATTTGAGGACATGGTTTTAGATACGAAGATGGCATAAGCCATGGGAGTTCCAGAAAAAGTGTTTAAAATCCACAAATAGGGATATGGATATGTCCTCAAATTGTGGATCTTATTATCTTCAACTTCGAAAAGTACAACCTATGGAACATATATGTCCCCAAACCACGAATCCTACTATCTTCATCTTATTAAATACACGCCCAAGGATATGAGTACGTGTTAAGCTATAGATCCTACTAGAAAACTCAAAAATTAACATGAAGATGGTGTAAGGCACAGTCATATCCTCGATTCCATTTAATAATATATTCGATACATAGTTGATTTTTTAGCTTTCAAGTTGATTTTTTAGCTTTCTATTGATATATTTCTTAGTTCTTTTATCTCCAATCTTCTTCAAAGTTTCTCTTTAAGATTGCATTTACCTTCTTTTATAGTCCTAAAAACTACAAACACATAAAAAATAAAAGCACAAGATAAACCAAACGTAAATAACTAAAATAAGTTATAAACTTGTTTATTTATCTAATAAAAACATATCAAAATAAAATATCTGTTGAACATCTAAATTATTGGTCCATAATGTCAAAAAAATAAACCTAAATGAACAAGGGTAAAATTATAATTAGGTTACCTCATAACAAGTGCTTCTTTACGAGTCTTTTAGTTGGACTTTTTTCTTTATAATTCTTTATATAATATTGGAACAATTAGATTTTCCCTAATCTCTAATAGGTATAACTAGCATCTTATTATTGTAGAGCATAATCCCTCTATTTATCTTCTTAGGTATCAACTCACCTTTCCTAACATAAATTACTATACTTGTTATAAGTAGGATAGGTCTAATTAGGATTAGTGACTTTTTCTATAACTCATTAATATTCAGAATATTAAAATATGATGGGAATATAAACCTATCAATTTTCACCATTATGTTCTCTTTAGAATCTCTAAGACTTCTTATTGAATTTTCAACAACATATATCACTCGCCGAGTAATTTTTGATTCACCCAATCCTAATCTTTTTAATAAAGTATAATAAATTATGTTATTGCTCCTATATTTACTAATTTGTTATTAATGTAAATATCACTAATTATTCTTGAAATGATAAAAATTCCTAAATCACTCATATTTGGTAGTATTATGTCTAGGAGGACTTAGATGTTGCTTTCATTTAATTTTGACTCTACAATCTTTGTTTTAGAGTCTTTCTCTTTTGGATCTTCTACTTTTGACTCTTATTTGTACTTTACCTAAGTACTAGTATCTTTCTTCTTGATTGTCTGAAACAATCTAGCAAGTTAGAGAATTCTTAGTTTATACTCCCTCAGTAATGTTCTTACCTTGCTTTCTTCTTACTCATCGATATTGGTAAACTCTGTACTCTTTATGAAAATCTTCTTCTCATACTCCCTAGGATTTGGTATGGTCTTATTAGGCAAGGTGTCATATGCTCTCTTCGTGGTCACCTTTATTAGTTAACTTATCTAAATTTAAAGATTCCTCATCAAAGCTTAATAGTTCTATAATTGAAAAATAGTTTATTGCGTAAAATATCTCATTGTATCTTCCAAATTTAGTTGCTTTTTGTTTTACACAAGTTGCTAAAAACTTAGCAAAACCTATTTTGGAGAATGTTAATTTCTCTAGAAGAAATTATGATAGTTTCTCAATTAAAAATTATGTCTTATTGTAGTCGTTATTTTTTCTTTAAAAGATTCTTATAAAATTCACTTGCTCAATATTTCTATCTTCCTACTTCATTCCTTGATCTCTTCTCCCACAAAATTCACAACTCAACCTAATGGAGAACTTCAATGCAATTTTGACATCTATATTGTATGTACCAAAAGATATGTTTGCTCCCACCCTTTTTAACTCTCAATGGTAGTTGTCTATGGTCATCACGTTTATTAGCTTTAGATCATACTCTAAAGTCTTATTGTTCAATATTCTACCTAGTACAACATCTATCAATACCTTGTAGAGTGTACTAGACTATTGTAGAATGCCTACGCTTGCACTTATATTAGAAGTCCATAATGTGGGAATTTCTTCACTAGATCCTTGTATATCTTTTATGCCTTATACAAGGTATCATTGTCAAACTGATGAAAAGAAGAGATATCATCTCTTATTTTTGTTGTCTTCAATGGTGGAAATTATTTTGCAAGAAATTAATTGATCCAATATTGATCCCTCAATTTGAATGAAAATAACCTCAACCTAATGACATCTTTAGTCACTCAATTAAAATTTAATATGTCATATATCTATAAAAAAAATAATGATGTATGCATTGGGATCCTCGTGATGTAATCAAATAAATTGTACATTTTGTTAAAACATCTAGATTATGTTGTCCTTAATATTAAAATAGTGTGAGCATTTATCTCCAGTATTAGATTGTTTGATTGTGTTCCGTCATAGTTCCCTTTATTCTTTCATAATTTTAGGTTGTAATTCCAATATATATCTAAGTTCTCACTTGGTTCCCTCTTTTTGATTTCGAACAAAACTCTCTCAAGTTTTAGATCTTCTTCAATAAATATGAACTATCAGTTTTTTGTCACATACCATAAGCACTCATAAAATTAAGGAAAATAAAACAAAAAAATATAAATATAAATATAAATATAAATTAGAATAAAATAAGAAAGAATGATAAAATAAAGTAAGAAAAGATATTCAAAACTAGAAAATTAGTAAATAAGTTTCTTAAAACTAGTAGATTCTCTCAGTAATGACGCTAAAAAATTGGTGTGTAATTGATATATAATTTTAATGCTATCAAAATTTTATTTATTACAAATCTTTACCCACTATCTAAGCAAGTGTACATGTTATTAGTAAGCAATATTGTTGGACCAATGGTGGTTGACAAATTAAATCCCTTTATGTTTTGATAATAATAAAATATCTAGAATTAGTTAAGA
>JANVCQ010000009.1:20138987-20152251 GCA_025531925.1 Erythroxylum plowmanianum | reverse complement strand
ATCGGAAGAAGAACTCCATGAAGAAAAATGTAGTATGCTGAAATTGTGAACAATCTGGGCATGTGAAGAAAAATTGTTCGAGAGGTAGAGCGGGTTCGGCAAGAGGCTCTGGGTCAGTTAATGGAGAGACTGACAATGTTGCTAATATTATCTTCATGGATGATGATCTTGCTCTCTAAAAAGGAGGGCATGTACATCCTCATGGCATGCTGCTAATCCCAAAGTTGCTATGAAAGAGGATGTGTTACTGTTAGCGGGTCCACAAGTTTGCACACGCGCATTGGTTTGGCATTAATGCAAGGTGTGTGGTGGAATCTATGTCGATGACTGATGAACTTCCAGGAAAGCCAAACATGGGAGTTGCACCATAATTTTTTAGCAAGGTTATTTTCGACATGTGCCGAAGTAAAAGACTTAGAATTTGTTTATTCTGAGTGGGTATGCTTTTATGGTGGAGCATGATGCTATGAAACATGATAATTTTCTACATTGAGAGTTATGCTATTTTCAGGAGATCTTCATTTAGGTGGAGCATGGTTGTGAGATCAATCAAAGTTGTCAAGGTGGAGATTGTTGAGTATGGCTCCTTTGTTGTCCCATATTGGTTGGAGACAACAATTGGGGTAAGACTCTTAACTATATAAAGAGGTTGCTATCTCCTTAGTTAATGTACCAAACAAAGTCAAGGATTTGAATGACAAATTTGACTCTAGTTAAATTCCTCTTTTGACGTGAGAGTTGGAGAGTTTGTCTTGAGTATTTCCTTGTAAGTGTGTTGGTGTATTAGGGGATTGGGTGAGAGGAAAAATTGTGTGATTGTAAGAATTTTTCACATAGTAAATTTTCTTCTCGTTGCCTGTGGTTTTTCTCCGGTTTGAGAGTTTCTACGTAAATTCTCTTGTGTTATTATTTTCTGATATTTTTGTCTATCCTTAGTTGTGGGTTTAGAAGGTCTAAATTCCTAACAAGATTTTCATGTTTTGGGCCAACGACTTTCCTCCAAAGTTTTTAGGCAATCAAGTACCTGGGGGATTGAGGAAGGTTCTGTTGATTGGGTAGCCAACGGTTGTTGTAAAGGAGGGTGACGACTGCATTTAGGTCACAGTCACAGCTATTGGGAGCTTTGAAGACGGGGTGGGGGTTTTAAGGTTTGGGTTTGCGTTTGCGTTTGCGTTTGCGTTTTGGGAGAGATTAAGGTTAGTGGAATGGGGCAAATGAAAAGGTCTGGGTACAGTGCAAGAGATGGGGGCTAGAGGCATCCGAGAAGGAGAAGAAAAAGAAGAAGAGGCCATGGGAAGAAGAAGAAGAAGAAGAAGGAAGTAGTCATCGGCGGTCGAGAAAGTTACGGGGTCTTAACGCTTCTCTCTCATCTATCAAGTGTTACCAACTTCTTGAAAACGATGTTATTTATTACCTAACCCGTTTTCACACTTAAGTGAGGTTGTATCATTTCCTCAGATCAGTACATTAAATTAGAGGCGGTTAGCTCATGAACTTGCTCAGTTGATTCTCATACTATATATTTCGCCAAATTCTATAGGTCATGGATGATCTTCTCCATTACGAACCTAGATTAAACCAAGGTTTAAGAAATTTTCTTTGATACTATCTCCACCTCGCCACGTTCTTCAGATATAAGGGGCAAAAATAGGATCTTGGCCCTATTAAGTTGGGAGTTCATGGAATGGACCAAGGTACTAAGGCAAAGGAAATTTGTTCAAGCAGAGTGTTAATCCAGGACTGTTCCGGGCATGTTATGCTCAAAGCAGAATTTGTTCTACCAGTTTAGTTACGTGTATGTCTGGTGAAACTTGAAAATTCTAGAAAAGAAAATTCCATAAGACTTGACAGCAACAAGTGGAGTTAGCTTCTCAGACCTAATACAAAATAAGATGTGATTTTCAGTACCATGTTTGGAGCAGGTATGGAAAGCTAAGATACAAAGACCAAACTCGCAACCAATCAACTCTGTGGTACAGCCTCCACGAACTGCTTTTTCATTTGAGTAGAATGCCAATGCTAAATATTCATCTTTTCCATGTCTAAGGACAAGTCCTCTGGCACAAATTCTTCTTTTAATCTACATAAAACCCAATCATCCAGCTGAAGAGAACAGACAACGTAGTAATCAGAATCATATGCTGATACTGGCCTTGCAAGTCAGTAATGTTTCAATTTTGGATCATTTCATCATATTTTGCCAAATTGTATTGATATTAGAGAATCTCTAGCTTATTTTTCAATACCTGACTACATTTAAGATGAGCATTGACGATATAATACGTTTTCAACATTTGGTTAGTGAACTAATTATTAAAAGTGAGGAAGAAGTAATTTGTTTTTCACCTTCCCTTCCAAATGATTGCACGTGACTAAGCAATAATGGTGTAGCAATCTGTATTCAATCATATGCCAGTTCGTTTTGCGTCCATTTCTTAATTCCCCTTCACAGAAGCGTAGCTTTTGCTTTACTCCTACCACCCCGAAGTTGCCTAAGATTTTACCATCTGAATACTCGAATGCTTCCCAATAGCCATGTCTTACTTGGTAAACCGGAAGCCATCTAGATCCATAGTGGCAATTCCTGGGTGTCAACACAAACCGTTCCTTCACTCCACTTACATTTGCTTCGCCTAAAATAAGCGTCAAAAATTCATTATTCCAACCAAGCAAGAACTTCTAAGCCAATAACTTTATATGTGAACATTAGTCTGGTGAGGAGACCATAGTATGACAAAATTTCAAGAGAAACAAACCTGAGAAGAATTCTTTGGGATGATAATCTCGTATATCTGCCACTATTAAATTTTCTATAAGAACTGGTTGACTTGTAAATTTGTTGTTGAGTTGATTTATTATGTACTGATCAAAATCGTGGTTGTCAGTCATCCCCAAAGCTCTAAACCAAGCTTACGACGCAAAAGTTAAATAAGTCCCGTTGGTTTTCTGTAGAAATGAAAACTCAAAGATCATGCGGATATGAAGTTTAACAAGTTCAATATATAAGGTCATTGGAAAGACAGGATATTCAGAAAGAAGCAGATATTATGAGGTATTCAACCCCTAAGGTTTCAAATAACAGGTACAGACAATGCTAGGCTGCTTGCTAATACATATTCAATGCTGCTATTCTACAGCAAGTTCCAGATCTCCACAGCCATAACAATGCTGAGATTTCAGTGCCTTTGGATGATGTTCAGTAAGATTATTTTGTGAAACGAAAGACACACACCAACTGTTGCAGCCAAAAAATGCCTGGAAAATGGGATTTCGACTCAACCCCAGGCTTCAACGGCATAATCACTCCTAAACCTCTACTCAGTAAACTGCGAATCAATGAGTAATTTCATCAAACGAGTGAGCAGCAATCCTATCTCAATTTTAACAAATACAAGAATTAATCCATGTCTAGATACTAACCATTGATTCCCACTTATCATTTTCAAGTGAGCTTTTTATCAAACAGGAAGTCTGCCTGTGTTATCTAATGAACTTTCAAAAAATCGAAAGGACCCTGAGTAAAGACTGAATATTTAACATCTCAAGAAGATAAACTTGGAGTAATATCCTGCTTTTCCAGAAGACGAAGAAAGACTTGGCTTACCTTGGCAAAGGACAGTCTAGAAGTGAAATTAATTGAAATCCTAAATTCTCAGAACCCTAATGCTAATGAAAGATACCAATTGCATTAGCATGGATTCACCATTGAACTACCCACAACCCAAACCGATTCATAAAGACTAAACCGAACAAAACAAGAAGTTTGTAACCCGATGGGGAAAATACCCTCTTCTGTCAACCACAATTTGTCCTGAATTGAGAAGAGCAAAATGATTACTATTCTTTTGTCGATAAACAAGCTGATCAATTTAAGCATACGGGACGATTTAAACAAGCTCCTTGTATGTATATCTCTCTGCTTCTTTTTTAATGTGTCAAACAAACTAAATACCAAGTGGTTCCAGTTCGATCCTTGCCCTTGGAAATGCAGCGAACTCTTGGGCTAGCTGTAGCCCCCATATGGGATATATTAGATAGCGAAGGGGGATTGGTCACCGACTTCGGCCCAATAGACACCTCCTGAGAGACCAAAAAAACAAACTAAATATCTGCGAAATTATTTAATCACTCAACAAAAGATGTTACTATTTATATTAATTTTATTTGATCATTTTATCACAAGTTTAATACGTTAGTAAGGAGTAAGGACTCATTTTTTCACCAGACTTCAGTGCTTTTAACCATATTTTTTACATTAAACTTCCTTATTATCTTTAATTTAGAATAAATTTGATTTTCTTATCCTTAAATTTTACAAAAATTGTAATTATGATAAATATTCAAAAGGAATTTAAAATTTTAAGTTTTTCCCTTTGCACAAAATATTAATTACAATAGTTATAATAAAAGTATCAAAAAGTAAAAAAGAGGTTAAAAAAGTCAATGTAATAATAGACTAATATAAAATATTTGATCCAAAGATAATAAAAATCTATTATTTGGTCTATAAGGCTTTCTTAGAAAATATGAAATGCATGTATCTTATGTGACACAGTTAATATAATCACGTATATCTAATGCTTTATTGACATGAATTTAAAAATAGAATTTGACAATCAATAATAATACCTTTATGATTTAAAATGTAATGTTGTTTAGTTTGTAGGTCTTAACTTATCTAAAATTTATGCTAAACTAGCATAGAGAAATTTGTTTTCTCTCAATAGATGTTAAACTACATAAGAGAAAACCTATATAGGCGTAAAAACTTACATCGTCCTATGTCTCATAAATCCATAGACTTCTCAAAACATCTATATATATCATAGGGACATATGATCAATTTTAATCTGTATATATGCTCAATGACCATTCAAATGCTTAAGATCAACAAAAATTTTAAGAATTTAACTTGTATTATGGTAATGTACGATAAACTAGATGCCTAAAAACGATATGTTGATCAACAATATATTTGTGAAAACAATATTGCCATAATATATGAAATTAGAATTGTATTAGGAACAAAATACAATGATCTATAACCAATAGTGTCCAAGCACTTTAACAAATATATATTGTATACATGTCTCTAAAAAATAGCTTGGCAAAGTCCTTAAGTCAATGAATGAGACAACATATACTTAATGAAAATATGCTCCACTAGGATGTCACCTTTTTGCACCAATTCCTTTATGGTCAAATACTTGACCTATAAATGCTTAGACCCTGTGATAATTCTCATTGTTGTTAAATAATACAGTAGAAAGATTATCATAATATAATAAAATGGGTCTGAATCAACCATAAATAACTCAAGAATTAAGTTTCTAAGTCAAACTGCTTGTAAAGCAGTCTTATAGCATGCCATAAACTATGCATGTATAATTGAGGAAGTCATTAATATTTGTTTGACACTTTTCCATAAGATAGTACCATCAACTAACAAAATTTTATGTTGATGTAGACTTTTGATCATCCAAACACATAGTAAAGTCTGAATGTGTATAACCATTAAGGTCTTAACTATCAACCTTTTTGAATGTCAACATATAATCTTTAGTTTTTTTAAGGTATCTCAAAACTTGTTTTACTGCATTCTAGTGGTTTATAAACTTGTTTTACTGCATTCTAGTGGTTTATTCTAACTTAGTAGTCCAATAAAAATGTAATATCTTGTCTAATGCATATTTGACCATATATTAGGTTGCTTACCATACTATAATAAGGGACATTCTTTATGGTCTCTCTTTCAATATTTTTCTTTGGATACTGTGTCAAAACTGAACTCTCTCCATGAAAGATAGGTGTCATAATAGGTTTACAATTAATCATATTAAATCTTTAGACAATATGCTCAATTTATGAACTTTGTGCATATGTCCTAGTAAATTTGAATATCTAGGACGCAAGATGCCTCACAAGGTCCTTCATATTAAAATCATGGCCAAAAGATATTTAACCTCATGAAAAATGCTCAATTCATTTAATGCAAGTAAGATATTATCTACATATAAAATTAGAAAAATAACCTTGATCTCATTTACCTTGTAATATAACGATCTTTTAACTTTATTTTCTATGAATCCAAATGAAGTAACAACCTTATCAAATTTCATATACCATTTCCTAAAAGCTTGTTTTAAACTGTGTATTTTTCTTTTCAATTTATAGACCATACAAATCTTATCCTAATCCTAAAACCCTTCAATCTGCTTTATATAAACGTACTCATAAAAGTCTCCAATTAGGATTTCAAACTGCTCTATATAGACCTCATTATAAAGGTTTGCGTTTAAGATAATGGTCTTAACGTCTATTAGTTGTAGCTCAATATCAAAATGAGCTACTATTTCTATGATTACTTTAAATGCAACTTTGGAAGACATGAGAGAAAAAGTGGCGCTAAACTTAATACCTTCTCTTTAAGTGAATCCTTTAGTAGCCAACTGAGCCTTAAATCACTCAACCTTACTTTGAGTGTCTTTCTCAATGTTATAAACCCATTTATAACCAATATTTTTGTAATTTTGAGGCAAATTTACAAGCTCCCACATAATCTGATTATGCTTTATGGATTGATTTCATCTTTACTTTACACTATAAATTTGTATGAGGTCCATAAACAACTTTTTTAAAAGTAACAGGATCCGCTACATATTTAATATCTAGTGTTGTTCACCTAAATAGACTATGTAATTAGATAATATTGTAGGTCTCCTTACTCGAGTAGATCTCCTTACACTAGTTGAACATGATCGTGTACTGTAGGAATAACAGTTTTCATCAATATAGGTATTTGTACTATAATGATATTTAGACTTAGATCCATTGGTCCATGCTAAATAACTAATGGATAAGATATGACATTCTTACCGACTCTTTTATCATATGAAAAATGAGAGGGACTGCCTCATTATAGACATTATGTTCCAAAAACTCAACTGTTTTTGATTTCACTATTCTAGATCCTCTTTCTCTATAGTAAAATATGTATCCCTTAAAGTAGTTAGGATATCCTACAAAATAATAAGAAGTGCAATGATAATATAATTTACCCCCATAAAAATTATATAAATGCACCTCAACAGGGCAATCCCATACACATAGATGAGTGAGTTTGGGTTTCCAACCTTCTAGATTTTAAAAGGCGTCGTTGCTAATGATTTGCTTAAGATCCTATTAAGTATATAAAAAGAAGTCTTTATGGCTTCATCCTAAAAGTAATTAGGTAAGTTAGTCCCGCTTTGCATTGATTACATTATATCCTTTAGGGTGTAATTTCACCTTTTGGCCACACTAGTTTGCTTAGGACTATCTAGCGTAGTAAAATAAGCCACTATTACAAATGATTATAAGTACTTGGTAGATGAACCCTTTTCTTATTCGAAAACTCCATGTTTGCCATAACACTCTATACAATCTAATTTGATAATCTTATTTATGTAACAATTTATTCTTTCCACTTATATTAGGTATAAGTTTCCCTTCATCCAACATTTATAAACTTATATCAACTACTTTTATTCAACAATCTATTCTTATCATGTCATGAACATTGGAGTAATGTTGAATCCAAATTCAATATCAAATACTCTAAAGTATGAATTAGAAAAATATATATATATATATATACGATCTCTATCATACCATGTATTGACAAGAAAAATCATACAATCATTTTTGTTCTAATGATAACTATTATCATATTGCCTTTAATTATAGCCTAATATTATACTTTTACTAGGCTAATTGAGTGGAACAATTCCATCAAGGTATTATACTTTTTAGCTCTCCTTCATGTAACCTCTTACATCGCGCTATTATAGTATTGACATACATCTTACATGTCATTAAAGTTTATGAGACATTAGCCAACTTAAAATATCCTTACATTTTTAATCTATATAACATTGATATATCTCTAAACCTTTCTTACCAAATCCTCGACAAGGATTAATAGCAAAATTGAATAATGGACATACAACTTTACTTTCTATCTAACCTTGAGAACTCTTCTCAAATCTAACCTCTATTCAATAAATTTGGTTCACTTATTATCAACTATACTAAACAAAGATAATTTCTACTCCAAACAAAATATAAATGTAAGAAAATCAAGTAATTAGTTATATGTCATGATAACCAAATAAGATTACAATTTTAATCATGTATTTGACTACTCTCTCTATTTTATTTTAAATAATAGCCCTCATTATTATTCCGAAAAGACTACTATAATATCTCTAGTAAGCTAGGATCCTATTCAAATAATATTGAATTTTCTCAACAAATCAAACAAACTTAAATTAAAATAGATATCAACTTTATTAATTACGTCTTATACAATTCCTATATCTATTGAGTAACAACTCTTGTCAAAATATATTTTATATATTATTTATAATCATACCTCCAAATTTATATGATTATAAGTTTACTTATCTAAATCACACAAATTTAATTTAGTAGGATCCATTATTATAACACTAAATATATTAGGGTTAAAGTGACCTTGAGTTTACTCAATAAGCCTAATAATAAATAAAACTATGGTTTATTATTATAACAATAAAAGACAATAATATGTTCTAAAAATGTACTTAATATTTTAGCAAAGGACTTAATTTCAAGTGGTCTCATTATGCAAAAAATTGTATATAAAAATATCATACATATAAAATATGCAATTTACATATAATATATCAAACATTTGAAAAATATTTTTTAAATTCAATTGAAAATTTTCCAATTATTTTGAACCATTTAATAAAATTTAATTGAAAATAATTTTCAATAAATTACTCATCTTCCTTATTATAATTTAGGAAAACTTTTTTTCCAAATTTTTAAGCTCATTTTAATCCAATTAGAAAATTATTTAGAATCTAATTCGAAATAATTTTTTCTCAATTAGAAAAGTATTTTCTAATGTTACTGAATCCACTTTTAAAATTATAAATTTAATGAAGAAAATCTTTTATATTATTTATTTAGAGAATAGTTTCTTAATTAATCAGAAAATTATTCTTTAATAAATTAGAAAACTCTTTTTAAAATATTATGGAAAGCTCATTTATTAATCAAAATTTTTTTTAATAAATAAAAAATATTATTCAAATTAAAAAGAAATAATTTTTAGATAAATTAGAATAATAATTTTAAATAATAAATTGAATTTATCTCAATTAAATTACAAAAGTAATTTTAATAAGGAATTGTCTTTCTTTATTATTTAACAAAATTCTTTTCTCAATTTTAAAGAGTCAAATTAATTAATTTCAATAAATTAAAATATAGTAATTTTAATTCTAGAAAACAACCTTTTTAAAATTTAAATTAGAAATTATTTTAATTATTAATTTTAATCATATTAAGAGAAATAATTAATTTAGTTTTAAAATTAATTTTGAATTTAAAACTCTTTTAATTCTAATGGAATAAAATTATTCTTAATTAGGATTGGCTTATTCTAGTTTTGATTTTATTCAGATTTGGATTACACTATTCTGTATTACCAAACTAACCAAAAATTAATTTTAGAATGCCCTCTTCCAATAATCAGACATATTTATTCCAATATTAAAATAGCCTTATCCCATGTCCAGATATCCTTCATCTTCATCTTTCCAAAAACCATAGCCCCCTCCTACTAGAACTTATGTTGTTGCCACTTCACGTGTGTGCCGCTGCTGCAATTCATCACCTTCAGTTACTAACGGCGTCACATGCTCTAGTTGCCATCTCCCATGAGACCAGTCATCACAAGGAGTTGCATGCTTCTGTCACTTCCAACAAGGAGAAGTTACCAGTGTCTCTCCCCACTCTCATCCAATAAGTAACAACACATGGCATTCAAAACGCAACAACATAACTGCTAATGTATATAATCCAGCTATTAATGATATACTTATGGCTTCATTTTAGGCTTAATTATAGGCTTAGCTTTAGGCTTAAATCAAGCTTCTTCCCTAAATAGAATGTTATTCTTATATATAAATAGGCCTCTTTGTATTCAATATTGATCTAATAATACATACAATTTCTCTCAACTTTCTCAATTATATCTACATGGTATCAGAACACTAAATTTTTTTTTCTGGGCATTTATTCTTCCTTGCTGCGAAGAATTTTCTTTGGGTCTGCTCTATTTCTTTTGCATTCTTTATTTCTGTGTTGTGTCATCAATCTTTATCGAAATTTTATTCTGGTCATATTTTTAGACTCTTCTCTTCTAGACGAGTTCAACGTCGGCAACCATACCTCGAACAGAACCTCCACGCGCCCTCACGCGTCGCCCAAAGTTTCTGCCCATCAATCACGCAACCCGTTGACTAGACCAGCTCAACTCTTTGACAGCCCGGTTCAACCACATAAGGCTCGGTTTGCTCTTTTTCTCTACTGTGAAGACTATATTTTTTGAATGATGACTACTTCTAATGTTTCCTAGTCAATATCTCATCTTATTACTGTTATTTTTGATGGATCAAACTATGATTTATGGTCTCAAGAAATGTGTAGTTTCTTGAAAGGCCGTCTTTTTTGGTGATATGTCACTGGTGATATTCCTAAACCAATAAAAGCAATCAATGAGGATGACAACAACTTCACAGATCGCATGGATCAATGGGAAAGCAAGAATTATCAAAATTTCACCTAGTTTTGAAATACGTGCATCTCTGGGATTAAATTAGAATTTCGCAGATTCGACACTCCAAAAGAGGAATGGGATTTCTTGCATACCAGATATTCTGTTTCTGATGACGTTCACTAGTTTCAGCTTTATCGTCACCTTCATCAGATGCATCAATAATCAGATCAGACTATTCATAGTTATGTTTCTGAATTACAAACTCTCTGGGATCAATTGGCTACTTGTGATCCAGTATGGCCTGACTCTCTCTCTACTTCTCTCTATACTGGTCTTCGTGATCGCCAACGTGTTTAGCATCTTCTTATGACACTCAGATCTGACTTTGAATCAATTAGTGGTGTCTTATTACATCGCAGTCCCTTGCCCACACTTGACACAGTCATCAGGGAGTTACTTTCTGAAGAAACTCGTCTCAGCACTCTCCGAACAGAGAGAACTTTACCCTCCACTGATGTTGTCATGGCTGCCTCCTCTCCTTCTATCACATCACCATCTGATGGCTACTCTCGCAAAACTCAATGTAGATATTGTAAGAAATTTGGTCATCATATTTCAGAGTGCAGAAAGCTTCCATCTACTTCTAGCAATTCTCCTAAGCCTTCTTATCATCCCACTTCCACTTCTGCTGCTGCTACTACTATCACTGAAAGACCCTCTAATGAACCTACTTCTCTAAAATTTTTAGTGCAAGACATTAAATCCATTCTTCAACAACTTCACTCAGAAAATGCTATTTCTTTATCTTCTGTCCTGTCTGTCACACCAGGTACTTCTTCTATGTGGTTTTTTTTTATTCTGCCTGTTGCAACCATATGACATATGACTCAACTACACTTATATCACAATCTATTCCATCTGCTTTACCCATTGTTCACACCGCTGACAACTCTGTCTTACGTGTTCATAGTATAGGCACTGTCTCTAAGTCCTCCTTATCTTTGCCTCATACGTTTTATGTTCCTAAACTATCGTTAAATCTTATTTCTGTTGGTCAATTATGTGAACTTGGTTTGGACTTACATTTTTCGAGTCAAAGATGGAGTATTTAGAATGCAACTTTTCAGGAAACTAGGGGGCGCATGACGTGACGGTAGCAATTGGCACCGACGTCATACCATAAAGGATGAGTTTTAAGTATCTTGGGTCTGTCATTCAAAGTGATGGGAATATCGATGCCGATATTATACATCGTATTAGATCAAGCTGGGCCAAGTGGAGAAGTGCATCAGGGGTTTTATGTGACAGGAAGATTTCTTTAAAACTCAAGGGGAAGTTTTATAAAATGATGATTCGTCCAACCATATTATATGGGACAGAATGTTGGCCTACCAAACATAGGCATATAAGATAGTTTTGGTAGCAGAAATGCATATATTTAGGTGGATGTGTGGCATTATTAGGAGAGATAAGGTTCAAAACTGGGTGGTAAGAGATAGATTCTGGGTAACCAGCTTTGTCGATAAGTTGAGAGAGACTAGGCTTAGGTGGTATGGGCATGTGTAAAGGAGGCCCTCTAATGCTCCAGTTCGAAGCTGTGAGGGTATATCACTTAGCGAATATAAGAGGAGGAGAGGGAGGCCTTACAAGAACTGGCAAGAAGTGATCAAGGAGGATATGTCAGAGTTGGCCCTTAATGAGGTAGTCGCTAGAAATAGAAAAGTTTGGAGCGATCGGATCAGGGTAAAGGATTGTCCGTTCCAGCTACCCAAATCAATATGATAGTCACTAGGAGATACCGTGTCACATTGCGTAGATTGCACAACAGGTCCAGGGGGGGACAGTAGGGGGCATTCTGTTAGGGTCTATGAGGGAGGTCCCCTTACTTACTGCATGACAAGGAGGGATGGACTTATAGCATACTAGGTTCTCGCATACCTTTTTTTTAATGAATTGATTCTGTTACTTACATCATGCTTATATTGTCTCATTTGCATGTGGGTCCACCGAAAACAGCCTCTCTACTATATAAGGGTAAGGTTGCGTACTATCGGACCTCCCCAGACCCTGCTTCATTGCGAGATTTCGGACCGGGTGATGATGATGGTTGTACTGTGCAGGACCCACAGACGGGAAAGATTCTTGGGACCAGCCCTAAGGTTAGATGATTTTTTCAGCTCACTTCTCTTCATCTTCCTACACCAACTCTCACCGTAGCTGTTACTTTCGATATATGGCACTCGCGTCTAAGACACATCTCTCCTTCTAGACTAGGTCCTTTAATCTCTAGTGGTTATTTAGGATCTGTTAAACAAACAATTTCGGATTGTATTTCATGTTAACTTGCTAAACATCATGCTTTACCTTTTCCAGTCAGTAATTCTGTTACTTCTACATCTTTTGACTTGGTTCATTCTGATATTTAAGGTCTTGCCCCAATTGCTACCATGGGTGAATCACATTATTTTGTTATTTTTGTTGATGATTTTTCTAGATATACCTGGATTTATCTTATGTGTATTCAATCTGAGTTATTCTCCATTTATTCTCAATTCGCATCCATGGTCAAAACTCAGTTTTCTTGCAATATTAAGATTTTTCGTACTGATAATGCTATGGAGTACAAGGATCAATCCTTGTCTACTTTATTCTCCCAGTATGGCACTCTTGTTC
>JANVCQ010000009.1:20119603-20127554 GCA_025531925.1 Erythroxylum plowmanianum | reverse complement strand
CTTCATTGGTTTGATCCATGTAGCCTTGAATTATGCTTAGGATCATCAATTCCAATCTCCATTTGCACTTGAACCAACTTGGTTTTCCTTTCAGTTTCTTCTTCCTTACTTTCACTAACATTGCAAGCTCCTCCACCAATTTCAATACTTCAGGTTGCACATGACAAGTTAATTCAACACATTCATCCTATTTTTCATGTTTCACAATTGAAATGTCACGTGTCGGAGTCTGATGTCGTTTCCAGTGTTTTACCTTCATCATCGTATTCTTTACTACGTGTTCTAGTGGGAGTGATGGACAGACGATTGGTGAATCATCATCACCATCCGGCTATTCAAATCTTGGTGCAGTGGTCATCTTCAATGACCAACAAAACTTCCCAGGAGTTTTTGTATAACATCCCCCGGATGTGAACCTTGTGGACAAGGCTCTTAAGGGAGAGGGTATTGATGGAAGCAAAAGCTGAAGCTGATAAAGAAAGATGACGTAGGTGAAGTATGATGTGAGCTGCAGAAGGAAGAAGATGATTGAACGTCATTTAACCAAAACGAGGTTGTAGGCAAATGAGGATTGTAAATAGAATACGACGTATTGTAGAGTAGATGTATAGACACGGAGTAGTATAGTGTAAGACACCCATCTTGTTGTAGTTGGTGATGTTTCAACGGTTACAGTAGCTGCTATGAGATTCGTAGGAAGTATGTGGAAAGGCAACGGAAATAACAGATAACTTCTCTCGTAGTTTCTTCTCAAATTCTCTGTTCTTCTTTCTTCTTCTAAACTTCCACATCGCAATCATATCCCTAAAATTCTCTAATTGCAATTATATAAAAAGAATCATATCAAGCGACAACAAATCAAAACCAACCTCCAACACAGCTCAAGCATCTCATGCCCAGGCTGCTCACCATAGAAATAACGACAAAACTTAGCACGCAATTACAAGCTTAACAAGAACCCATTTTGTGCTGCTAGTTAGAGATTCATAATCTTTCAAAGACATCAACTTCCATATGGGTATCAAAACCAAATTCCTCATGTTAAGGATAAAAAATTTCTGGTTCCCTTGAATACAGCAAACATCACCATTGTAGGAGCTATGAGTTTCAAAACCCTAGATTTCTAAAATATATTATGAACATTTCAATATCCAAGTTTGTGTATGGGATCCGGAGGGCTTTAATGCTTTGATATAAACTATTCAATTATTGTTCAAATTCAGTTTGGATATAGGATTAGGGTTTAGATCTAATCTAATTTTAAAACTTAGGGTTAAGGTTTATGGTAAGCAACAATAATATGAACTTTTCGTATTTGATTGCTTAGGGTTTGTAACTTTAAATTTCAAAATTAAATACAAATAACAATCAAACAACTTTAATCAAGTTATAAAAGTAAAATATAGCTTTAATACCACTATTGAAAAATCAATGAAATTAGATCCTATGCACATTAGAATAAAGGGTTAATTCCAAAAAAAAATCATTCTTTGCCCAATTTTACAATTATAGTCTCAATTTAAAAGGTGACAATTAAATGCTCAAATTTTCAATTCTAGATCAATGTTAATGTCTCCATTATCTTTTCTGACATGACTTGCCATACATTCCAGAAATCCTAATTACTAAAACATGTTAGCCTTAATTAGCAGAAGTGATGAAGATTAGTGAAACGACGTCGTTTCAATAAAACTAAATCCCTAAATTTGTCAATTCCCTCCTACCATATGCACACACTCTTGTTTATCTATTTGTTGCCATTGTTTAATCCCTCAATCGTTGCTACTTAAACCCTCCACTGGATGCTTTCTTTTAAATAGGAGTTGTTGCAATCTTCCTGTGACATTTTTGTTTCATTATAGTAAGGTCCTCTCCATGTTATGGATTCCATTGGAGTGATACTAAACATCTTTTTGTTTCTTTTTCCATTTTGACACCCTACCAATGAATAGTTTCTCTCGCAACCTAGAAATGGTTTATTGGGGTTGACATAATCAAAACTAGGAAGAAATGGACAGTATGGTTGATTATCATTATATATGTGGAAGTTGTTGCAAAAAGTAGTAGCCATTTATTTGACAATAATCTTTGGGTGTCTAAGTGGTTGCAAAAAGCAGTAGCCATTTATTTGACAGTAACCTTTGGGTGTCTCCCACTTAATATTTTGTTTGGGTCTGTTTCTTCCATTATACCAATGAGCATATAATCTAAAAATTCCATTAGTTTCAAAAGTTGAAACAACGTCGTTTTGTTAATCTTTATAACTTGTGTTAATTAAGAATAACGAGTCTTAGTAATTAGGGTTTTTGGAACATATGGCAAACTACGTCAGTAAAGATAACGGAGACACTAACGTCAATTTAGAATTTAAAAAAATTGAATTGTGCATTTAATTGTCACTTTTTAAAATTTAGATTATTATTACAAAATTGGATAAAGATTGAGATTTTTATGTAATTGATCCTAGAATAAACGTGAAACTTTTCCAGTTTTTTGAAAGTCAAGATCACATAAATTTTATAACATGATTAACATATAAAATATAATAAAAGTATGAATCATAATTCATATCTTATATTGTGAAACTTTTCCCTCGCATTAGTTCTAAAATTAGTTAATCACAATCATTGTAATTGCACACATGTCTGATCTCTAACAATACCCATTTGAACAAGTTAAGAAAACTCTAATACATATGGTAACTAAGAATGAAGACGTAGGAATAAGTTTGTAATAAGAATGAAGACGTAGGAATAAGTTTGTAACTTACATTCCTTAATTTTTACTTGTTTGGTTGTTTATAATGGATAAGATAAGGATTGATAAATTTGGAATGAATTTTAAATAATTATGAATTTTTATAGATAGGTGCGGGTATAACTTGGAATCAGATATTAGGAATAACAAATAAATAGCTATAGGCAAACATAACTTCTTTTTTTCTTCTTTTTTCTTTATATTTCATTTCAACTTAAACTTGCTATTTGAGAATTTAAGATCAGTTTATTTATTTAGACAATACATCATTTTGATTGATTCTTATTAGAATATTATTATCAACATTGCATATTACTTTATTTAATTTATTTAATAATTATTTTATTTTATTTCAATGATTTAATATCATAAAATAAGTTCATTATGGTTTTTTAATTTTATTCTTATAATAAAAATCATACATGATTAATTAAAATTAATAATTTATTAAATCATTAAAAGTAATTTTAATTATTTATTTATTAAATAGATTTTTAATAATAATAATAATAAATATTTTAATGATTTATATAAAAAATCAATCATATAATAATAAAAAAGTAAAAATTTTCATTATCATTCTTAATATTTGATACCAATTACTGATATAATTATTAACTTCTATAATCTTATTTATAATACTTGCATATCAAACACGCATAATCAGGAATTCTATTTATATTCTAGTTCCCACTTTTCATTTTTATTCTAGTTCCTTCATTACTGATTACCCAATTATACCTAAAATTTATTTAAATAGGGTAGGCAATAAGTGCTAGTTTCTTTAGAGACCACATCTATTTAAATTCTAATCTAATTAAACTTTAATTATAATTATAATTCAATATCAATTAGACTTAAATAAAATTCAATATCTTATATTGATCCTTGTTTATTAATACCTCATATTTAATCTTAAAGTTTCTCAAATTTTATAATCAAGTCCAACTTAACAAAAAAAAACCTTTTCTATCATCAATCATTCTTTATATATGATTCATTAATTTCTTAAATATGTTAGCAATAGATATAAATTATAACCCTAAATCATATTCAAGATTAGATAATTTAAACTCCTTTAATTCTCTAATTAAATAATTTATATCTATAAATCAAGATTGACATTTAACAATGCATCATGATTATCAAAATATTAGGAATGTCAATGCAGTTTTGAATAATCTTTTTGTGCATGATTTTTTTACTTAATTCAATCCTTTCATCAGACAATACTCTAATTAGACATAAATCATGAATTTAGCATCTATTACTTTTAAAATTAATGTCTATTCTTTTTTTGGTCTAATCATATGACTTATCCATAATTAGTGATTGAATATATTAATAAAATTTTAAAAACTAAAATTTAAAGTGTTATTTCATCTTAGCCAATATTTTTTTAAATTAATACTAATCAAGAATAAAAAAAGTATTCACCAGATTCATTTTTAGGATGATAAATTTTATATTGATTATTTAACTACTTCTATATAACTCATGTTATATCCAATAACTACTGATTAGGTTATCTTTAACTGATATAAATTATAAGTAGTATCAGAACATAATAATCCCTATATGAAATACTTTCAAGATCATAAGCTAAAGTATCACTTATATAATCATCACAATAAGAATTTTCTATAGAGATACAACTAATATTTTCAAATGGAATTCTTATAAGGGGGTTATTTTAGTGAACTTGTTCTCTAATAAGTGTCTACATATTTGTTTAGGTATCTTTATATGATAGTCTATAAGATCGACTACTTTTAGAGTCTCTTTCGTGTCATTTTCTGGTACTAAAAAGATCTTATTGTATTGAACATTGAAAGCCATATGCATTTATGCTCAAATCTTTGTTCAAGATCAAAATCATTTCTAAACATGTACTATTATTTTGATATTCGTCGTTAAGAGTCCAAAGAGTATTGGAAAGGTGCTTTAATTTATGAAGTTTCTTGGTAAATCTATAATGAAAAATCATAGAATTAGCGAAAAAAATGATACATTCACCTAACAATAACAACTTAATTACAAATTTCTTGAGTACGTACAAAACTTACAGACTCAACTAATTAGTTTTGAGAATATACAAAAATTACTATCTTAATTGAATTTTTGAGAAAATGAATGTCACTTAAAATTACACCATATGTTATTCAACTTATTTGAATATGTAGTTTTTAAATGCAAATTAAACATTTGAAATAGTTAATTTCACTAAAATAAATAGAACACATATGAACCTCAATTATATTTTTAAAAACATAGTTATATGTCTTTGTTATTTTTTGAATTTATTTGCTCCTCCCAATGGATTAATGAAATGAAGTCTTTAGATATTTAGCTTATCAAAAAAGTAGTGGGCTTGTTCTTAGTTTATTTAGAGATGGTAGAAAATGCAATTTATTTAGGCTCTTGCCAAAAGAAGTTTAGGGGTTGTTTGGTTTTTGATAAGAACCTAGAAGAATATAAGGGAAATAGAAGAAGAAGAAGAAGAAGAAGAAGAAGAAGAAGAAGAGTGTTACTGATAGCAAAATAGGAGGTTTACAATGAGAGTGGCAACATTTAAGAGGCTACCTCTCTCATAATCTCACCTAAATAGGGAAATCTTACACAAATCTCTTATCTACCCCTCTATATACTTCCTACATTCTCAATATAATATGTACCCCCTGTAATTACCTTGTCATGTCATCTTTTTAGGATCAGACAACATATTCCTACTAACGTACCATAACATTCAAAGCTGTCATAAGAGGTTGTATAATATAGAATCCCAAACTGGCTTTTAAAGTTGAGATACATGAAAAACGAGATGAATGGAGGCAAAATCTTGAAGATTTAATTTGTAAGTCTCTTTGCCCATTTTATGAATAATTGGGAAGGGCCAAAGTATCTTAGGGCCAATTTTTCATTTAATTTCTTTATTAATGTTTTTTATTGGTATGGTCGAAGTTTAAGATAGACTTATTCACTAGTTCAAAATCAACCCCTCTCCTATACTAATCACCTAACCTTTTCATATTATTTCGAGCCAATGTAAGTTGCTCTTTAAGTTCAGCAAGAATGACATCCTTTTTTTGAACCATCTACTCTAATGTAGAATTAGTTATGTCACCTTGTTTGTATTTGATTAAAGGGGAGGGTCCCTCCCATATATAATATTGAATGGAGTGCAATTTTTAGCTATGTGATATGAAGTGTTAAACTAATATTTTGGTAAAGCAGTTATGCATATCACTCTTTTGATTTATTGCTTACGAAGCATGAAAGATAAACTTCTAGGCACAGGTTCATAACTTTACTTTGCCCATTAGTTTGAGGATGATAGGTAGTGCTTCACTTCAAGATTGACTTTTGTAATCTAAAGAGTTCTAACTAGAAATTACTCATAAACACCTTATTGCAATATGAGGTAATGGAGTGAGGTAACCCATAGAGCTTTACCACATGATATAAAAAATCCTCTGCGATTTTCTTTGTAGTATAACAATGCTTAGGGGGGATAAAGTGGCAATATTTACTTAGTTTATCTATCACTACAAGGATGGAGTCATAATCATGGTATTTGGGCAACCTTTCCATAAAGTCCATAGTGAGGTTCTCCTAAACTGCTTACAATGTCATAATAGGCTGCAATAATTTACTAGAGTCTATTTATCATACTTGTGCTACTGGCACACATTGCATTCCTTAACAAACAACTTAATATCATTCTTTATACCTTCCTAAAACAATTTATTGGAAATCCTTTTATTTTTCATACAAAACCCACCATAGCCTCCTATTGGGCTGTGATGAAGTTCTTTCATTAAATTCCAAAAAAAGGGGAGGTCTTTGGAAATACAATCCTTCCTTTACAATAGAGCTGTCCATGATCGAAAGATCAACCGCATTTCTTCTTCCAATAATTTGAAGATTTGTTTCTACCTCAGGTCCTGATTTACCTCTTCTTTGATTTGGTCCTGATTAATATCAAAAAGACCCAATGTAGCATATAATGTTGCCCTAATTTGTACCCTTGAGAGGGCATAAGCATCTTTGTTATCTTATTTTAGTCAGTATTGAATCCCAAAATCAAATCCCATTTGAGTGGTCAGCCATCTTTGATATTTTGGTGCAAACATCCGTTGTTTCATTGTTCGAGTAAATAACGTAAACTCCTTTGATTTGTCTTTGCTATAAAGTGCCTCTCTTATAAATAATAACTCATTTTTTAGATAAACATTATTATAGCCATCAATTCCCTCTTATAGATCGATTTGAGAGCAAGCTTTGTGAGTGCTTGGTTAAAAAAATGTGAGGGGTTATCCTTTTGAGATGATGCTGCCCATAACCCTACTTCAAAAGTATCATTTTCCACTATGAAAGTCTCTTTGAAATTAGACAAGGCTAAATCATCAATGACACTAACTTTCTCAAGATTAACAACAACCGCCTATTATGATATGACTTGCTCCAAGTACTTTAACTCACTTTGATAAAAATTGTACTTCTTAATATTTGTAAATAACTTATGGTTTCTAAGAATCGTAAATACCTTATGAAGGTGTAACAAGTGTTCCTCACTAGAAGAGCTGTAAATGTGGATATCATCGAAGAATATCAGCATATACCTCCTCAACAACCCTTTGAAAATAGAACACTTTAGCACTTAAAAGGTTATCAAGGCATTAATGAGCCTGAATGGCATGACAAGAAACTCACAGTGGCCCTCATGAGTTCTGAATGTTGTCTTATGCTCATCTTATGGCTGGATCCTTATTTGATGGTAGCCTGATTTAAGATCAAGCTTGGTAAAAATTTTGAGTACTTATAATTCATCTAAGAGCTTGTTTATATTGGGAATGGGAAACCGATCATGCACAGTGACTTTATTGAGGGCCTTGTAATCCATACAAAATCCTATCTCTCGTCTTTTTTTCTTACAAGTAACATGAGGTTAGAAAAGAGATTGTTATTTGGCCTAATGATTTTGACTACGAGCATCTCCACCACCAATTTTTTAATCTCGATTTTTTGAATTTGAGGGTACTTATAAGGCCTCATATTGATTGCTTCTTTTAGCACTATCATATACTCATGGCTACAAATTGGTGGCAATTTAATAAGACTCCTGCACATATATTTTAACTCACTTATTAGTCGTTGCAACTCAAGGGCCTTAACTTGCATCTCCACTACTTTG
>JANVCQ010000009.1:20107103-20114603 GCA_025531925.1 Erythroxylum plowmanianum | reverse complement strand
AAAAGACACAATTATTATATCTCGAGCATGTGATAAGAAGATGCTCTACATTAGTACTAAGTTATACAATTATATATGGACCTGATCGATGTAGCTAAGAATATACCTCTCCAGGCAAATCCTTAGTTATGATCCATTTATCTTGGAGCTCATTTACAATTCTCTTCTCTCTTAAAAACTTGGATGAATATTTCCTAGCATCTTCTAGGATCTTCTCTCCAGGGTACAGAACTTGAGAAGCTCTATACAGATTGAACATTCCGGTGACTGCCTGTGAGGACTGTCCGGCAAAGCAGCAAAACTCCCCGTTTTTCTCAAAATACCTGAACACATCTGCCAAATACACAAGAAAAATGTGGGATACAAGATTGATATATCATATGGAACAATTGGCTGTAGTTGAGGAATTCTTAGTTGTATTCCTTCGGGAGTAGAACTATTTCATTACCAGGTGAAACCTCGTAGCCGTGTAGTCTAAGTATACGGAATCCCATGGCTGTGTCGTCAATGTCGTGTACCTCAGAATTTCTAGCCCAGCAAATCCCATCTTCTCTCCAATAATTGCGAATATATTTGACGCACTCTTTAATCTCTGGCTCGAAGTATCTTGATATCCCAAGGCGATTCAAACGGTCCACAGCCCAAATGTGCTCGAACAAATCGACAGGGTAAACATTCGGGACTGAATTGAACAGAAAAAGACCAAAGGTTCGGAAGATTAATGTTCTCTCTCCACACTAAATTTGTTGAAGTGCATAATAAAGCTCAATGATTTAGCATTACCTCCTCCTTTGTGTTTGTGAACCGCTTTGTTCAAATATGCCAGGCATTTCTCGTCTTTAGTCTGCTGAAGTGCGTAGGCCGAGGAGGCTGGAGAGAACAAAAATGACCCATCTTCGCATTGCAATTTTAGAAGCTTTTTCCAGTCTAAATCTTGCATTCCTTCCAAGCTATGAAGCAGTGTTGTGGGCACTTTGTGCAGTATTTCCTTTGGTATTCTATTCAATGAACATAGTTATGGCATTACAAACACGTAAAGAAAAAGAGAACCGGACCTTTAGGTTTAGCTATGAACAAGTAGTACGCATGAGTAAATCTAGTTTAGCTCGATCACGCAAGAAAAAGGCGGGAAAATATTAATGATCCCGATTTGAGTTCTGAAACTACCTTGAAAGTTTTATGTTTTTTCTACTGTCAATCTCTTTCAAAATTGGAGCATCAGAAATTTCAATATCTAATTTACGGGCAATCTCAAGAAGCGATGGAAAAGCAACTTCAAAGCCGATTGGCATGTGCACAGGATCTTCATCTTCAAGCTTGTGTAAGTTATTCTTGAAAAATGCCAGTCCTGATAGACGATATTAGTGGTAACACATAATCAGCTAGTCAACAAAATTCATTTTTTCGATTAAAGATTAATCAATCCGCATAATCACTTTTCTATTTAACAACAAAATGCATTTTTTTCCATTAAAAACTAACAAATCCACATAATCACTTTCGTATTTGTCTTACCTTTTTCAACTTTTTCAGGATGTAGATTCCAGGTCTTCAATGCAATAACACAACCTAAAGTGTTTAATATTCGATCATGAGCTTCAAATATGTCATCGTCACCCCATGAACCATCCGAGAGCTGATTGTCTATAATCCACTGAAGAGCAGATGGGAACTGAGGACAACCACTTCCGTTAAGATCTTCCACAAGAGCAACCCATGCCGTGTCATAGGCTGATACGCTTATTTCTCCATCCTCCATTGAGCTCAACATTTTCTTAATTGTCTCCACACGTCTGTTGATCTCGTTCCATAGAGAAACCTTTTCAACATAAGTAAACAACTATAATACTTATCAATCTCGTTTTCTGGCCATGGTCTGTGTCATAAAATAAAAGAATAGCCAAAAAGCAAGGTAGCAATTTTCGCAAAATCACCTTGCGTTCTTCTTGTGTTTTATCCTCAACAATCTCGTGCCATTTGAGCACGGGAAGATCATTTTGCTTTTGGAATACGTCTGAGTATCCTGCAAACAGAAATTATATTCAAATAATCAATATCCACTAGGGTGACTTTAGCCCTTATTACAAACAAATATTACTGAAACTGACCGTAAAATGAGACAAAGATGGTACCTTGACTACGGGCGTTGGATATAGCGCCGCATCTTTTGCGAAAATCAATATTTAATCTTTTGCCGATGGCCCCATTCAATAAAGCACCTATTCAAAAAGAGAGAGATAGATAAGCATGGACTAATTTTCACCCGGCCCATATTTAGCTACTAATTAATTACTGAGACTGTTAATAAAACAAAAACAATGATACATCCTTTCTAAATCACTGGGAATTAACTTGATGGTAAAAATGTAAAATGGTCCGATGCTACCATTAAGGAAAATGATTGCTTAATTAGAACAATTTTCACAAGCTCTTCAGGGATCCTTCTCTTGTAAACGCATTTATTGTCCTTACTTCTCTCTTTTTTTTTAAAAAAAAAAGAAATGAATCAAGGACAGAAGACAAAGCTGAAGATAAAAAATGTGACAAACGAAATAATGAAGAAAGCCCGAAGATAAGGAAACGAGGAGGAGCTATGTACGCTTCTGAAAACTTCTGGTCAGTATTGACCAGGAAAAGTTCTTACTTTCCACGTTGGAACACTTGGATATCTATAACTCTATGCCTGTTTCTTTCTTTCTGTTTCATTTTTTCACGACCAAGATCCATTTTTAGATATTTGATCAACACTTGAAAATAACCGAAGGGGAAAAAGAGAGATTGACGGTCTTGAGGCTAATAATGAAGCCAATGCTAATCAACACTTTCATACTTCTCCTTCAAGAGCACCATCATCAACCTTGCATATGGTTAAGCTCTGAAAGTACAGAACAAACCAACAAACATTGGTCTGATGGAGAATGGTCTCCAACGCTCCACATAAAGGCTTTGCACTTTTAGTATATCAAAAAACACAAACTGAGAAAAACAGTGACTCAGAAGAAATATTTTAAAATAGAAAAAGAAGAGATTTTATATTATTGCAGAGACGATTGAAACAAAAAAGAAAAGAAGAAGCATTTACTTACTAGAATCAGGGAAGAGCAAAGAAGAGGAAGAGGACCAAGAGGTGGCAGTGGCAGGAAGAGTAGTAGGGAAGAGGTGGAAGGAAAGAGAAGACATGATATGCTTTGATGGTGTTTGTGCTGTTATTGGTGTTGGTGATGAAGGTGGTTGTGGTTAGTTGTTATGTAGTTTTTACTTTTATATTTGTTTTGCTGCTAAGAGAAAGGTGGTGAAGGCCATTAGTATTAAGAGGGGGGATAAATAGAGAGGGGAGGAAGGAGACAGAAGCGACTTCCCAAGAGATTCTCGGTAATATGTGCATGGGATCATCCAAAACTATGAATTTGAGGGACTGCTGTCCTTTTCCTGAAAATTACCCACTCCTTTTTCCCCTTTGCTCGATTATTCATTAATATTTGTTAAAGGAAAAAAATCAGTCTTCTTAGATTGGTCAAGTAAAGGCAGGCAGCTACCGATATTAGAGAACCATTATAACCAAAGAAATCAATTATCTTAGAGATATCAAAGCAGGACAAATTGGGATTGATTCATTACTTTTTTATAGGGAACACTCCCGACCTTATCTTATCTTTATATGTATGTTGAATAATTTTTCAAGATAAATCTGCGCCGTAATCGTTAAATCTCAATACTTTATTTCCAATATTTAAGTATTTTGAAGAGTTTTTTATGGAAGTTAAAGCTTTCTTCAAAAACCCCCTTGCACAAGTTAACTCCATTATTGCTTGTAAAAATATGAGGTCTACATAATATGCAACCTCTTATCATCAGTTGCAGTCCAACATCAAATTGTTAAACTTTTTTCACTAACATTCTTCAACCATATGCTTAGATCTCACGTGTTTTAGCGAAATTAAAAGGAACAGAGACAGGCTTTGCTCGTTTTCTACGTACCTGTGCTAATGCTAATATTATAGTCCCGTGTGTGACACCAACCAAATTCCCACACAATGGCTGAGAGTCCAAGTTCACAACCGATCATTTTCTTTAGTGGTTAATTTCACCATCTTTTAACCTCAAGCTGCAGGTGAGTTAATAAAGGGCTTTTTTAGTTTAAGTGAGGTCGCAGGTGAGAATCTCCCTTATGTATGCAACCGTTTAAAACTTGGGACCAGAGCTTTGTCTCCCGCAAGAGACTCACTCGGCTCTAGCGAGGATTAATGTCTATTTGGATGGGCTTATATCAGTAGAGCTTTAATTAGTAAAGCTTTTGACGGTAGAGCTTTTTTTAAAAGAGCTTTTTTAAGAAGCCAGTTGACTGTTTGACTGTCAATTAAAAAAACAGCTTTTTAAAAAGAGCTTCATACAATAGACTGTTTGACAACATAAAAATAAAAGCACTTTTATTAATTTTAACTATACTTTATTTTGTAATAAAAATTATTTATGCATATAAATAATATTTAAAGTATATTAAACAATGAATTTACGTTTACTTTACAATTGTTTTACAATTATTTCTAATGGCTTGAGCAAAATTGTCTCCTGATCCATGTCAAAGCCTGACAATGCATTAGAAAAACCAGAGAGAGCAGATTCCGCCTCACACCTCAAAAGTTTCCTTATTGAAGACCAAGTCTCATTATTAGCTCCATCCAATAGAGCTTCTACAGGTCCAGACAGCGCATCATTAATTCATTTTTGCCTGTAGGTCCAGGGCAAACTTTGAGTTCAAGAGTAAAAACCGCAAAACAAAAACATCTCCACAAACCGCAAACGCGAATGTGAGGAAAAATGGAGAAAAGAAGCTCACTTGGAATTCGAATAAACTTTTGCCCTTTTATTATCCAAAAAAGTAACCCACGTTTGGTCGATTTCCCCCCAATCAAACAGAAAAAATAGCAACCCACGAATTAAAAAAAAAAGGAAGCAACGATGAAGAGAAAACTTACCTCTGGATTTCGCAAGAGGAGCAATGATAGTATTAAAAAGATTGGATCAGATCGCAGAGTACGAGCAGAGAGAAGACAGGAATTTTGGTTTGGCTTTCCAAACATTGGAGAGATCGAGACATGTTTTGGAGGACTGTTATAAACGTAAACGACACAAACTATAAAAGCAAAAGTCTACCCGAAAAAGCTAAAATGAGGGGCTTTTTTGAAAAGCTTCAAATTTGAACTTCTTAAAAAGCTATATTTTAGCTTTTAAAAAAGTCATTTCTATTTAAAAAGTGCTTTTAAATTTTAAGGTCAAACATTCATTTTTCTTAAAAATAGCTTTTGCGGTAGAAAAAAATACTTTTTCACCCTCCAAAAGCTTAAACAAACAGTCAGTTAGTTTAAGTATGGATAGTTTAAAGGTATCTTCTTATAATTGAGACCCTTTCAAAATGCCAATCATTCACGAGCATTCAAACTTGTAGTAGCTAATACTTCTAAAACGGCATCTTAGGATGCATAGGCCTTTGTTAGGATAAAGAATAATGGCTTCCCAATATTAATATTTATTTTTTTATTCTACAAAATCCATAGTCAGCTATCTTATTATTTTATAAATACAAATTAAATAGTTTTTATGCGGACATAATGATCTTAAATTATGTATTATGAATGCAATTATTTAATAATTAAAAATCAAATAACTTACACAATCTAAATAATTGATTGACATAAAAAAAAATTAAAATCCAGAAATTCATTCACTTAAAGAATTTGACTGTAGGAGTTTATATTCTTTTAGGTTTAGGATTTTGTGGAATTTAGCTTACGACTATTTAAGCGTGCAGTCAAATGAATTAGTGTGGAAATTTTGACTAGATTATATGATTAGGTTTTCATGGCGAACAAAATTGATTGCTGTCTTTTCTTTAATCCAATCTTATATTATTCTTTAAATCAGTAGGCTACTGAATATACATAAATCCAAGACGTGATCCACATGAAATATTCAAGGGAAAAAAAAAAACCTAAGTGCAATGATGCAAAAGTTAAAGGATTCAGCTCCAGATTGTTGATTAATTGATTTATTTATTTCTTAAAGACTGCAGTACGGTAGTTCGTAAAAATAACATTAACGAGGACTAAGCAATGGTTAGGCTGCCGTCCATCGTAGTACAACACATTGACTGAAAGCGGAGGAGATTATTTCTCGCAGAATGTTATCAAAGAATAAGTAAATGGATAAAAATATAATTTTTTAATAAATTTATATTGAATTATTTTATTGGAATTCATATTAGAATAATCATATATCATGTTTTCAAAAATTAATCACAAAATAATTTATATTAGACTAATTTGACAATAATTTAATAAAAGATGGCAGTTATAAAGAAAGAAAAGTATGCTTTACATTTACATCTTCCTGAAAATCTTGTGTATCAGAAAGTCTTAAACTATATATAGATCTTGCTTGAGGTCTAAGTTATACGGAAAAAGATTGGTCAGTTTAACTTCCTAAAAGGTAGGATTTGAGAATTGATGACCGTACAAAGGAGAAGAGCTTGTATCTTGGCTAGCATATTTGAAATCTAGACTACAGTCAATTTTTGCTTATCTTTGATCTCTTATAAAACTTGTTCTATAAATCACTTGATTGATATATGGGATGAAAACTTATGATGCAACTCTATTGAGGCTTATCAATGAAATATTCCACGAGCTTAGGAGTCACAGAGAGAAGAGCCTGTAACATCTTAGATCACCTGTCCATAGATATTGTCTACTTTGGGTTGCTCATCGGGCCAAGGCCCTCACGATTTTACTTTTCCTGCACTCAAAAAACATGTCTATGGGGAAGAGGTATTCGTATACTTATAAGGCGTACTTCGTTCTCCTCTCCAATCGATATGGGATCTCACAATCCACCTCCCTTATAGGCCCAGTGTCCTCGCTAGCACAACGGTTTGGGAACCAGCTATGATACCATTTGTAACAATCCAGGCCACTTGCCCACAAATATTGTCCATTTTGGGTTGCCCATTGGGCCAAGGCCCTCACGATTTTGCTCTCCCGCACTTGGGAAAACGCAACAGTGGGAAAGAGTTATCCATAACCTTGTGAGACATACTTCATTCTCCTCTCCAACCGATATAGGATCCCATAGAGCTTTTCTTGATTCATATCACAACAACACCACGTACCTTTGGTAATGTTATTGATAAAGAACCATGGGCATGTGAAAGATAAGAAGAGAAGCATCCATGATGTGATTCGCCTCAAGGAAGCCTATGACGTGACTTGCATGGACATGAGCTTGCAAAAGGAGGCTTAGGAGCTGAAATTGGATCAGATTTGAAGTCTAAATGTAACACCCCACTTCCGTAAGACTTGAACCCGATATCGATGGTGATATCCGAGTCCGTACCCTGCGAGGGTGGCGTGCTACATCACTCAGTCAAATCTCAGTATAAATTTTTTTTTGAAACAAACTTACACTTACATTATATAATTTGCGAAAAACCATTTACATAACATA
>JANVCQ010000009.1:20063755-20074822 GCA_025531925.1 Erythroxylum plowmanianum | reverse complement strand
TTGGCTATTTAGGTTTGAGTTTTCATACCGACACCTGGATCCTGGCTTTCGGGAAGGTCCCGGCAACAAAAATTTTTATTTTCCGCTACTGATACATGTGATGTACCTCCCGGGATTTTCCTACAATTGATTGAAAAGATGTGAATGTGATGCATTTCATTTCATGAATGCATGAAAGATAAAAGTTGTTGTGACTAGAGTAACCACCAAAAAAGAGCTTAAAGCTCAAATCTGAAAAAGAGCTTAAAGCTCAGATTGTGAAAAAGAGCTTAAATTTTAAGCTCAGAAAGTGTATAAGAGTTAAAGGCTCACTATGTAAAATGAGTCCGATACCCCCAATAGATACTAGATAGTTATTAATGAGCCTGGTATTCATAATGGATACGGGACAGTTATAGGCACTCGGTCACAACAATAACAAATTTAAAGTGAGTCTCATAAGCATTACATATGCATTTGATGTGTATGTTTTGAATAGTTTGATTGATTTTCTAAATGTGAGATATGTTTCAAGAGAATGTGAAATATATGTGACTCAATATGATTATTAATGAAATGTTGTGAATTATGTGAATTGTATGTGTTATGTGATGAGTGAGCCATCGAGGATGGTCACTCACTGAGTTTGCAAAAGTGAGTTTGCAAAATTTACCCAAAATTTGCAATATTTTTTAGGCTCAGAAGAGTTACCCTGTTTGGCAAACGGGAGTATAGCCACTGCATTCAAGTAAGAGGTAAAGGTCAAGATCAGTTCGTGTATGAATTGCATTGCTTTATTTTTATGCATAATTGAGTCTTCCACAATTACTGTATCATGTGGATTTGAATATTTCTATTGTGTATAACCTTCCAATTGGAAATGTTTTACTAAAGAGATTGATCAAAGTGTAATAATAGTTGTGATTTCGAGTTTTATGAAATAAAGTTTGGGCCTGAATTTTATTATAAATTTTCGCATACACATGTGTTATAAAAAAAATTTGTAAGAAGGTTTGTCTGATTGACTGCTACTAGCACGCCACTTTTGCGGGATTCATACTCAGATATCACTCATGATGTCGGGTACGTATCTTATGAGAGTGGGGTGCTACATTTTGGTATTAAGCCCCAAATTAGTATCTTACATGGGCATTTTCAAAATATATGTCAAGATACATGCATTTTTGTTATGTCATAGCAGATAATGTCTGAGTCGCATGTGTATGAGTCACATGCATAAGCATGTGTTAAGAGTTTGAGTTGATAGAATTTGTGAGAAGAGTGATGCTCTTTCAGAATGTAAGAAAACGAAAGTTTGTGGATAATTAGAAACGAGAAATAGTATATGGGTAAATATGACAGATAATGATTTAACGTATTTGTATTGGTGGATGTACTATTGAATACGACATCACTATTATACTGTGGTGATATATCCTTGAAAGTGATAAAGATGTGAATGTATTGTCATGGATTGTTTAAAAAATTAGGGAGATAAGTAGAAATGATGAGATTAAAGTGTACAAGTAGAATACAATGAAAGCAAAAAAAAATTATGATCTTAAGGAGATGAATTTGGAGCAGAAGTGGTTGTTTGATTAATGTGACAAGCATTACGATCCACCATAAGAATATATTAGTGGAAATTGAGATCAGAATTGTATGATGATTATACATCTAGATTATACGTCTATAATTCTGAATTGATTGAGGATATACATATGGGAGATGAAATAAATGACAATAGGAAGATGAGATAGAAATGAGATAAAGAAAAAGATGATGAATCAAATGAGAAGAGTTAATGCACCCAATATGGTAGTTGAATCATTATGACATAATGTAACACTAGAAGATGTAAATTCTAGAATATTGGGGTAAAGATGTTAGTATGTGTTAATGCGAGGAAGCCCCGATCGTGGTAAGGATAAAGAGAGAAATATTATTTAGGATCAATTAAGATCAAAGTATTACTATTGTAAGATAATTATTGATATGTTATAAATAAATCTCTAGATAAAATGGGATGGCCTTGATGATACACACCTAAGCATATGTGACAATAATGATGTCTACTACTTCTTCGAGTTTTGGTAACCAGGACATTATGACCTTGTAAGAAACAATAGAAATTGATCTTCTTGACGTACTAAGAATGTCTGATAAGCAATGATGGAAATAGTGGATTAATAAAGGTTACATGAATAATATAGATGATAGAAATAAGAAATCTTTTTTCGAAGAAGAATTTCACTTAATTAGACTAAGCAGACCAGATAGTTTATTCTTAAGAATGATTAGTGAAGGAATAATCAGAAATGATTTTTATAATGAATCAAAAGTGAATATTGGAGTCCTAATCCTAATGAAGACTCAAAGCATAAGATGTAGAATATGATATTGAGAGTGTATGCATTTTGTTGATGAAAAGTATCCAAATGTGTAATTAGATTATTGAATTTAAGGTGACGTTAAGTATAAGAGACACAAATCAGATATGATGAATGTGTTATCGACACAGGAAATTAAGGTTTCAAATAAATTGAAATGTATGGAGAAACTAGTATGAATGAACAGACATTAGAGCAAGTCAATATGAAATCAGAGGAAATCGAATGAATGGAGAAAATCATTCAAGAAAATAAATCAATTGGGAAATAGAAAATAACATGAGATAATACTATCTCATTGTGGAATTAGATACTTAAATAATTATGAGAACAAATCATAGGTTTTAAGTTATATTTGTTAGAGTTAACAATGCCCACAACAGTATTATGGTATTAAAGACTAAAGTGATCCAAGCAAAATTGTATAAATTAGCAACTTTGATCATAGATGATATATTAAATGTATTAAAAAAGAGTTTTAAGGAATTATAACACTTATGTTAACTATATCGTTTGGATTTGGAGATTTTGTATATACAATCATGTTTCATACCTGAGATTAGGATGAAATCTAATGCAACATAATAAAGTGAATTTATATGTATCGAGATAATTAAAATCTCATGAGTTGATTATTTGATACATGATTTGGAACTTGTTGCAATAGTAGTTATTTTGAGAGCTTGGAGACATTATAGGTATAGTGAAACATTTCGGATCTATATACAAATCATTGAAGTTTGAGGTAATTATTAAGTTTGAAGGAACTAAATATAAGACCAAGATAATGGATAGAATTACTGAAAGAGTATGATTGTACAAATGAGTATTTCCCAATAAAGCTAGTGTTGTAATCTAATGTATTGAATAAAAACTTTAATAACATTGTATCACAAATTTAGATATTGAGGTTACCAAACTAGTGCAATGAAGAGCATATAATATTGAGTTGAATTTTGGGCAAATCAAAGTACTATTAGCTATTGAATTTAAGATCAATCCCACATAAAAAGTTTAGCAAAGCCCAAATTGAGGATTCAGAATCTATGAATCTTATTAAGTAATTGAAAATGAATCTGAATTTTAAGTTTGAATAGGAAAAATGATACTTTGTGATCAAAATAAGAAGGATTTGTACTCGATAAAGATGAGTGAACAAAGAGATTACTAGAGAAATCACAAATAACATCCTATCCTATACATCCTAGTAGGAATATGTCAAAACAACATTTAGAGGCTAAGAATATAGAATCAAGTGACTGAATGTTTGAATTTCCAATAGTCTTAAATGTTGGAGATATGCTTAAAACTTATATTTTGGAGTTCAGAGGATCATACGGTCAATGTGTGTTTTTAATTGAATTTAAACATATCAATCATTATCATAGTGATATCATTAGAATACTGTATGATATGTTATACGACAAAAAAGGTCGCTTGCCCTTACCTTAAAATGAATAGGGCCGAAAAATGGTTGAAAGTCATAATTGATTCGAGATACTGTTGATGAATAAAATGAATATGTAATAGAAATTAAGTGACTTATGAAAGATGAATGAATTTGATGGATCAACTTCGAGGTTACATAGTGAGGTAGACATAAGAGTGGAGTGTATTAACATTGAAGAGATATGAATTATTAAAGGAAAGATGAATTGTTTCTAAAAGTACCACCTTGGTAAGGTGTGCTCAAATTAGGAAAAAGGATAAACTAAGCTTGAATAGTATTGGTCCATATGAAGTTATTGAGAGCATAGAAACAGTAACTTATAAGTTGTATTATCAATAAAGATGTCTCAGAATTATAATGTGTAATATGTGAGTATGTTAAGAAATAATGATATGATCTGATAAAGATTTATTATCAGCTTACGAAGTGAAAATTTTTTGGTAACTTGAATTATATTGAGGAAACAGTTAAGATAGTGTGATATCTGAAGAAATAATTAGAGGATTGATTGATTGCATTGACTATGGTCAATTGGAAGAAATTATTCGAGTGATGAAGGTAAATGGAGAACGGAGGAGTATTTGAGGAAATAATACCCCCACTTTCCTGATCAATTAGATAAGAATTTCGAGGACAACATTTATTAAGGAGGGGAGAAATGTAATATCCTAGGTTCCCATATTAAGAGTTAGAACCCAAAAATAGGGTACATATGAGATCAATGAGGGATTAAGAAAAATGCATCTCATGCTTATGCATAATGTTAGCATACACGCACATGAATTTGAATTTTTGCACACATTAAGATGATTGTACATATATTCATTGACATTTCGGTTATAATTGATTTGTTAATGTGATATTATTGAGAATTGTGATTTATTTGCATTGAAACCCAAATTAGAGAATATAAATTGTTGATTTCAAAAATATTGAATATTATTAGACTAGGAAAAATGCCACTTAGTCAGTAAATTGACGGAAGGAAATAGCAATAAGAAATAAACAATATTGGGGAATTGTTAAAAATGATTTTTGAAATTATTAAGAACATGACTTTGAAATTTTGGAGATGACTTTAGAATTTGTGATAAGATGCTATTAAGAAAATTTTGGTGATAATTGGAATAAAAAGATAGGAGTCATGGAACTAGTTCAATAAGAAATAATTAGTTGAGAAACTAGTTAAAGTCTTAGGAATTGGACAAGTGTCCAAATCTTAAGCTCACATTCCTTTTAACTTTGAAAGACAAAGACATTGTTTTGTCTTGTCTTAAAATATCTTATTAGTGGCTTTCTTCTTGATGCTTCTTCTTCTTCTTCTTCGGATCTTGTTTCATCAAACCTTCACCAAAGCTACACTTTGCTTTCCTCTACCTATTGCTACTCCCATTCTGTTGTCTCTTTCTCTTACCATAAGAAACCTAACCCTACAACCTTGGAATGTGGATGATCTTGTGACATTGGAAAGCTAGAGTTTAAGTGATTTTGAAGATTTTAGAGCTTTAAACAAGTAAGCATTGTATGGTTCTTTATTATTGCATAAGATGAAACATGCATCATGTTAGTTAGTCATTGATGATATAAAATGAAAGGGTACATATGCTGAAACGTGAGTGAAAAATCAAGGTATACCGCATATGTTGATTTTACAGATTTGATGATCAATATGTCTTAAGATAGTGTTGAAATGATTTTTGAGTTTGAAAGATCAATGAAAATGTGTATGAAAAGAGTGCAAAAAAATTAATAATATATATATATATATATATATATATATATATATTCACAGTGTATAGGTGAATTCTTTAGATGTTTAGAGATATATTAAAATGAATGTAGAGTTAAGGAAATGGTATAACGTGATGTCGTGATATGAGAAAGAATGATTAAAAGGATAGTTAGAGAAGATAATGGAGAAGTTGCAGATAACGGAAAATGCAGATAAAGGAAGAAATGCGGAAGCTAGGATAAACATTCATATATGAATGTTCTGTTTTTGGTATTTATAAGTAATAATGGATTTTGATTTGTTTTTAAATGATAATGAGCTGATAATGAAGAGGAAATGAAGTAGAAAAGATGATTTATGCATAAGATGTGTTAGATGTAAAATGTAGGAGTTAAAAATTTGGAAAAAGTGAAAGAAGATTTTCTGGAGTATGATAGCTGTAATGTTTCCACTGAAAATACATATGTATTTTAGCTATATCTTGATTTGTATACATCTAGATGTTATGATTTTAAGTTTAGACTAAACAAAAGATGTGTGGCTATATTTTTCATGAAGGAATCAAAATTAAATTCTGTCTCTAAGAGTTTCAAAATTTGGCTTGAAGTCGAGTATTGTGTATTGTCGTGGTTTGGGAATAGTCTACAGTTTTTTTTGTACAACTTGCAAAATACTGAATCAAATTGCACTAAATTAGTTTCATTAGAAACTTAATACATAAAGGAACAATATTTTAGAAGAATGTTTGGCCTAAATCCTTCATTTTTATTATCAAAATGACCAGTGTAAAAGTGACCCAAAAGTTTGTTTTGGGAAGAGATGAAGAAGAAACGAAATCAACTGCTTCGGAGGAGAAGAAGAAAAGCACGTACATGCTTCTGCACAATCATGATTTTTGTGAAGAGTTTGATAGTCACGATGCATTAGAAACTCATGATTGTTACTTCTATGGTTACTGATGGGAGACAAATGCGAATATCGTTTGATCTTTTGATTATAACTTCTTCTTTCGACCTCCAAATGACATGGGATTTAAACCAACAAACTCGTAACACATTTTTCTTCATCTCAAAAAAATACTATGATCATCTAAAATTATTTGGAAGAGATTGATTGATTGAATTGGGACGAAAATGGTGAACAATTCTCGAACTTCATAACTGGAGTATTTTTCATTAAACATGCTTCGGTATTTTGGTAATATATTAGTATGTAGTTATCCAATTGTAATGATTCTTGATTTATATTAAACTAGATACATATGGCTGCAATGTTTCTAAAGGAGTTGAAATTTATTTCTATTTCTATAATTCCATATTTTTGAATTAAATTGAGTACAGGATACTGTTTAAGCTTATGAACAATTTGAATTATTTGGAGTATAACTTTTGAAGTACTGAACTAAATTGAATGATCTTGGTGTCATTAGAAACTTAAGACAATGGGGAGAAACTTTCTAAAAGTAAGTACTTCCAAATTGCTCCATTTTCCTTGTCAAAATGTTCATGAAATATTGACCTGAAAGTTTGGAATTTTGGAGATATTATAAGAAGATATGAGAGTTTGGATCTTCTATGATCATATAATGTTAGAATAACATTAGTGAATGAATTGTTGATCTTAAAGTACCAAAGGCATGAAAATAATGGGAATGAAAGATGTTCATATGATCGTAGTTACGATTCAAAAGAAATGAGTAATTGAGTTACGAATATTGATTCAAATTGTGTTATTGAGGCATAAACCTTAAGTATAAATTATACTTAGGTGAGTTTTGATATATGATTGATAATGTGATGAGAATAATGGAAAAATACTCGAGAATGTTATTGAGCATGCATTGCACATATTCCATATACACATTTGTGCATAAAGGAATACTTATAATTGTGCAATTATTAATGTTTGTGCAATGTGTGTATTGCATAATTTTGATGTGTAGGATAAATGTCTGTATTCAAACGTTTCTAGATCAGGGAAGCTAATGTTAATCTGGAGCGTATTGTGAGTCGACCTAGATGGTCTCATTCACTATTTTTATGTTTTAACTTTCTACTTTGAATTGCCATTGAAATGAAATGTGATTGTTCTGAGTCCAGACATTGAATATCTGAGGAGTTTGATAAATGCATGAATAATAACAGAAGTGCTCCTTGTATAAGAATTTAACGAAATGTGTGATACACAAATTGATTATTAAATGTCAGACCGAGTTATGAAGAGAAATTTGAATATACATATAAATAAAAAAGTGATTCTCAACTTTAATGTTGAATACGGGACTAAGGTCTAATGATATGTATAAAGTGAAATAAAGTAACTGATTGAAAAGATGTGAATGTGATGCATTTCATTTCAAAAATTCATGAAAGATAATGGTTGTTGTGACTAAAGTGGCTACCAAAAAGAGCTTAAAGCTCAGATGTGAAAATAAACTTAAAGCTCAGATTGTGAAAAAGAGCTTAAAGCTCAGAAAGTGTATAAGAGATAAAGGCTCACTATGTAAAATGAGTTCAGTATCCCCAATGAATACGGGACAGTTATTAACGAGCTCAGTATTCACAATAGACACATGACAGTTATAGGCACTCGGTCACAATAATAACAAATTTAAAGTGAGTCTCATAAGCATTACATATGCATTTGATGTGTATGTTTTGAATAGTTTGACTAATTTTATAAACGTGAGATATGTTGCAAGCAAATATGAAATATATGTGACTCAATATGATTATTAATGAAATGTTATTAATTATGTAAATTTTATGTGTTATGTGATGAGTGAGCCATCGAGGATGGTCGCTTACTGAGTTCGCAAAACTCACCCAAAATTTGTAATATTTTTCAGGTTCAGAAGAGTTACCCTATTGGGCAAATGGAAGTATAGTCACTGTATTCAAGTAAGAGGTAGAGGTCGGAATCAGTTTGCGTCTGCATTGTATTTCTTTTTTTTTACTGAATTGAGGCTTCCACGATTACTGTATCTTGTGGATTTGAATATTTCTATTGTGTATAACTTTCCAATTGGAATTGTCTTGTAAAAGAGGTTGATCAAATTGTAATAATAATTGTGATTTTGCATTTTATGAAATAAAAGTATGGGCCCGAATTTGATTATAAACTTTCACATGCACGTGTGTTTTAAAAAAAATGTACGAAGGTTTGTCTTATTGACTATTGCTAGCATGCCAATTTTGCAAGATTCACACTCGAATATCATTCATGATATCGGATACGTGTCTTGCGAGAGTAGGGTGCTATACAAATCCAGAGTCACTTTTAGATTCGAGTTTTAGAGGGATATTTTGGACATTTCGGTGCCTATAAAGGCACTAGGGTTGTCTTAATTAGAAAAGACTATAAAAGGGTAATGATGGAACCCTAAAATTGAGCTTACATTTCTTCTTACATTTGGAAACCCAAAAGAGAGAGAGGAAGAAGAAGAGGAAGAAGAGCAGGGTTCCGACACTGAAGCTTTCTGGAATAGGTGATCTCTCGACACCACTGCTCTCTCGAATCATCCAACCTTAGTCTCATTTCTTCCCCACTTACTTTTTTATTCATTTATTTGTGTAAGATTAAGATGGGTTGTATGGACATGGATTTTGAGTTGTTTATGATGTTCTAACTTTCCCTTTAGGACTTTGCTTATATTTAATGTTAACCTAGTTGATTTGTGTTTACTTGAGTTGGGTGTTGTGATTGATTGATGTATTTGTATATTTCGGTAATAAACCAAGAGGGTGAACCAGATAAAAATGGTTAGATTCGATTAACGAGAGCTGGGCGATCTAATTGACCACTTAATCAATCTAGTCGGTAATTTTATGGAGAGAGATCTCGTGCGAGACCTGATTGTTTTTAGAGAACTTTAGAACTAATTAGAAGTATGGGTAATTTGTGAATTATAAGATTGCAAGTCCATAATTCGATTAGGGTTTATAATTTAGGGAATGATTATAACTCGAGAGAGAGTAATCAACCCTACGATCATCAAGAACTGAGGCCCCATAAACACATAAAAGGCTAGATTAGCATTAATCATAGGTAAAATCCCCTCTCCCATAACTTGATTAATTCTCTTTACGGATTTTCATTATTACATTATTCGATTGTTACTAGTTTGTTTTGATTTAGTTTACGTTTCAGTTATTATTCAAATTTGAGTCTTAAATAAAGTACAACCTGAATTAAGTGGTGCCTAAGCACAATCTCTATGGGCCAATGTCTACTTTTTACTAAAAGTAATGACCTTTATACTTGCAATTTTAATCGTAAAACAAGAAATTGGTTTTGCAATCAACAGACGATTATTCTAGATTTACATGGGTTTATTTTCTATTAAATATGGATGATACTTTTGAAATCTTTGAGAAGTTTTGTATAAAAATTCATATTAAAAAAGGGTACTACATTACATCTATTCAGAGCGATCATGGAGGAGAATTAGATAACAAAAAATTCTAAGATTTCTATAATGAAAATGGGATATCTCACAATTTTTCATGCCTAATGACTTCTTAGTAGAATGAAATTGTTGAGAGAAAGAGCAGGACTCTCATTGATATGGCCAAAATAATGCTATGCGAAAGTAGTGTACCCCATGGTTACCGAGCAGAAGCCATGTCAACTGTCTGTTACATACTTAACATGTGCCTTATAAGACCTATTCTGAAAAAGACCTTTATAAGCTGTGAAAAAGAAGAAAACCAAATGTTGCTTACTTTCAAGCATTTGGTTGTAAGTGCTTTGCTCTAAAAAATGAAAACGACAAACTTGGAAAGTTCGATTCGAGATCAGATGAAGCTATCTTTCTGGGCTACAGTATTGCTAATAAGGGATTCAGAGTTTACAACAAAAGAATAAAGAAGATAGAAGAATCAATACATGTAGTATTTGATGAAGCACTACCCTCGGCAACAACGGCTGATTTAGTTGATGAAGAACATCCCTTGGCTCCTAAAAATACATCGCAGACTCAAACTACACTTATAATACCTTCGGAATTACAAGATCAAAAAGGTCCTTCTAAAGTTAGGATAGAGTAAGCTGTTGGATCGCGTGCGGTCCGAGTATTCACAATACACTGCGGAAAAGACCATACATCAACATGATGTATCATCGAAAATACCAAGGATGTACGAAAATACCTTATTGCCGTGAGTGGATTGCTTCTTTTTTGAATTCCAAGACACTGCAAACATGAATGCCCTCTACCGGTATCCACACGAGTATGCACGTTCTGGGCTGCGGTTGTGGTGTGCTAGCATGTCCCGAAACTCTTTCTGAACGCCGCACGATTTTCCTCTCGGATGGGTGGCTAGGGTTTCGTGACAATAGTGTCTTCTATCTAATGAGACCTAAGCTTCTCTATTTATGGAGAAACCCTAATCTCATTGAGGCCCCAATAAGTTTCGGCCCATTATATCTTATATAATAAAAGCCCGACAACTTAATTCAATCTAGCCCAATAAATATATCTACATATATTTATTCAATACCTAATAAATTAGGCC
>JANVCQ010000009.1:20023198-20061871 GCA_025531925.1 Erythroxylum plowmanianum | reverse complement strand
ATAGGAAAGCTACACGGTTGTGCATCCAGGTGACATGTTTCTTCAAGAAGATTTAGAGAGTATTTTTTTATGGTTTAAGCACAATTCCTTTCTTATTACAAGCTACCTCAATGCCAAGAAAATAGTTAAGCTACCCAAGGTCTTTAATGCGAAAGGTGGAATCAAGATGCTACTTTATATGGGAGATAGGAATTAGATCATTGCTAGATAAAATTATACTAACATCTATGTAAACTTACAAAGCTGTAAAGTTGTTGAAAGTTAATTTAGAAATTCTAGGAAATTGTAAAGAAAATTAATCTAGAAAGTACAGAGAAGTGTGTACAACATTAATCTAGAAAACCTTGGAAATTGTTTGCAATTAATTATGAAGAAATATCTTATATGAATTTTAAGTCCAAATGATAGAAACTAAAAAATAAAATAAATACTAGGAAAAATATCTTGAATATTTTAGAGTCGCATCCAAATTCCTAATGCTAGGCCTGAAATATAAGTTAGTAAAGTAAGAAAAAAAAAACATTGTAAGCATTTTGTCAACCAAAGCAATAAAGCTCTTTTTTTTGCAAATCCTTCTCTTCCCCTCTTATGTTCCCAAAATTTAAAAATGATATCAAAGCAATGTTGGTCCTTCTCAATGGCTTTCCTTGCTTCACTTAATTTACCAACCTTCAAGTGTACCCAAACATTAATTCCTGTTTTTAATGGAGAGGCATATAATTATTTGAGCATCCAAATGAAGACTCTATTTATCTCGGATGTTATAAAGAGTGGTTATGAAGTCATAAGAGGCCAAGAAGAATTGACAACTTGGAATGCAATAGAATAAAAGGAGTATAAGAAAAATAAGCAACGTGATGCCAAGGCCTTGCTATTCATTTAACAATGAGTTAGCAACAAGATTTTTCAAGGATTTTTCAAGCAAGCAACACAAAAGAGGCATGGGAGACACTTGAAAATAAGTTCAAAGATATGGACAAGGTAATACCCATCAAACTCCATTCCTTATAGAAAGATTTGGACACATTAATAATACGGGAAGATTAATCAATATAATCTTTCTTCTCTCGTGTCTCTAATTTCTTCAATCAAATTAGAAGTTATGGGGACATGATAGAAGATAAGAAAATAATACAAAAAATATTAAAATTTTTGCTACAAAATATGATCATATTATGATTGCCATAAAAGAATTAAAAGATTTAGCAAAACTTGCTATAGTGGAATTAATAAGCTGTTTAGAAGCTGAAGAAGCTAGACAAAAAAGATTTGAGCTTCCACTAGAGTAAGTATTCCAATAAAAAATAAATATCTCAAAAAATGATGGAGATAAGAAAACAGTCAAAGTAAAAAATTCTTAAATAAGAGGAGCACTTACTAACCATGTTAAAGGGAGAGGAAAGCAAGGGAACAATTATACATCAAGCTCATATTGCAAATTGTGCAAGAAAATAATCATAATACAAAATGTTATCGGTACAAATGCAAAAGGTGCAAAAGAAACCTTCATTATGAAAAAGATTTTTGATACTGATAAAAGGAAGAAGCAAATTTTTTAGAAAATAATGAACCTTTGATCACAGAATATACTTTGTGCAATATGCGTAAGAATTAAGGGATGTTTAATACATTGATAGTGGTTGTTCAAACCATATGATAGAAAACAAAAGTTACTTTATCCAATTGGATGAAAGTGTGAAATCCAAGTTACACTTGGTGATGGAAATATACACCTTGTTGAAGGAAAAGGAACTGTTGTTGTTAGATTCCAAGATGGTAACTAAAAAACACTTCCATGAAGTTTTTTATATGCTAGGCCATGCTCAAATCTATTAAGTGTGGGCTAATTGATTTGCAAAAATAATAAAGTCATCTTTGATGACAATAGATGCATTATTATTAACAAAAACAAAGGCTAAGTCATATCTTTTTATCAAAATGACCCCCAATGAGGTTTTTCCTCTAAAGATGCCATTTGGTCAAAAATGTGCATTCAGATGTGAGAATATGGATGAATCTATGATATGGCACATGAGATATGCCCATCTAAATTTTAATGGCCTCAAGCTCCTAAAGAAAAAGTGTAGGACCTCGGCCTTTCGGGCCTCGCGTCCTCCAAAGGGCCTCGGTCTCTTGGGCCTCGCGCCCATCCGCTTACAAATATTGTCCACTTTGAGCTTCGACCTCTAGGGCCTCGCACCCTCACGGTTTTACTTTTTCACAGGACTTCCTAGGAGGTCACCCATCCTGGTACTGCTCTGGCCCTAGCACGTTTAACTTCGGAGTTCTGATGAGATCCGGTGCGTTAGGGCATGGAAAACGCGTCTGTAAGGGGAAGGTATCCACACCCTTATAAAGGGTGCTTCATTCTCCTTCCCAACCAAAGGATCATTGCCATCCCATATCGACTGGAAAGGAGAACGAAGCACTCTTTATAAGGGTGTGGAAACCTTTCCCTTGCGGACGCGTTTTCATCCCTTCCCTTCGGGTCAGAAGGGGAAAAGCAAAACTGTGCGGGCTAAGTCCCAAAGCGGACAATATCTGCAAGTGGGTGGACTGGGCTGTTACATTTGATATCAGAGCCAGTATCCAACCGATATGCCAGCGAGGACGTCTGGCCCCCTAAGGGGGAGGATAAAGGATCATTGCCATCCCATATCGACTGGAAAGGAGAACGAAGCACTCTTTTTAAGGGTGTGGGAACCTTTCCCTTGCGGACGCATTTTCATCCCTTCCCTCTGGGTCAGAAGGGGAAAAGCAAAACCGTGCGGGCTAACGCCCAAAGCGGACAATATCTGCAAGTGGGTGGACTGGACTGTTACACCTATAGGCACTCCTATGTATACTGGAACTAAACTTGATAAGGATGAAGAAGGCAAGGCTACGGATGAGACAAAGTATGGATGAATGATTAAGTCACTACTATATCTTACAAGCTCAAGATCAGAAATTATGCTTAGAGTGTGCCTTTGTGCACGCTTTCAATTAAATCCAAAGGAAAGCCACCTTCAAGTGGTTAAGAGGATCTTTCGATATCTTCACAGAATTATGGATTTCAAAGTATGATATCCAAAACTGATTGTTTTATCATAGTTGGCTATTGTGATGCAGATTATGCAGGTGATAAAGTCAATCAAAAACATACAAATGATCACTGTCAATTTCTTAGAGGATGTCAACTTTCTAGGTCTTGCAAGAAACAAAATTACACAACTCTTTCAATAACTGAAGTTGAATATATAGCAATTGCCAGTTGTTGTGCTCAAATCTTATAGATGATACATCAACTCCATGATTTCTCTCTAAACTTTAATCATATTCCTATATTATGTGATCATACTAGTGCAATAAATCTTTCAAAAAATCCTATGCATCATTCTAGGACTAAACATATAGAAACCAAGCATCATTTTCTTAGAGACCATGTTTTAGAAGGAATCATTAATATTTTGCATGTTAATACTGAAAATCAAGTAGTTGATATCTTCACTAAGCTACTCTCTAAAGATTGATTTTACGTATTAAGAAAAGAGCTTAGTATGTGCAGACTATATGATATTATTTCTATATGAATTTTCTATACTACTTCTCTTTGCAGACATTAACAGGCTCCTTCTAATATGATTCTTTAGAAGCCTCCTCTTGTTTTGGTAAGCTCCTATTAGTTTAAAAGGCCCCTCTCAGTTTTGAGACCTCCTCTTAGTTCAGTAGGATCCTACTAGTTTAGAAGGCCCTTCTTATTTTAGAAGGCTCCTCTTAGTTTGACAAAGTAGGATACACGTATCTTAAAAAGAAAGTCATCCATGGCATCGTACCAATTTTTACAAATGCATGCACTATGTTAACATCTCTCTGTATGTGTCTGATAAAACATACAGAAACAATCACACTTCCTTTACTGGTGTGTACAACTGCCCATCCCCATACGAGATCAACGCTCAAGGATCGTTTAATATTACTAGAAATAGACTTCTCTCTTCTACTAATGATTGTCTTTCTCAGAAGCATCATTCTCTTCCTCTCTACACCCTAACTTTCTACTTTCTCTCTGTTTTTCTTCCAAATCTCCTAAACATCAATGGCACGATCGAAGTCAAAGGGACCAAAGAAAACCTTGGCTTTAACTTCTACTCATCATGAAACTCTCTGCCATGATCAAACTCTTGCTTATAAGTCCTCTTCACTGTCTCCAATAGTAGGTTTTTTGAACACTCCTATTGAACTTGTCTCCTCTAAACCCCAAGTTTCAAAAATACCCGATCAAGAGAAGCTAGAGGAGAGAAAAAGTTAGATTTTGGCTATACTATCTCTAGAATTAGATTATAATTTGTCCTCCGAGCACAAACAGCAGTATGTCTCTGACTCTAGTAAAGAAGAAGAGGAACAAGAAGAATAATAATAATAAGAAGAAGAAGAAGAAGAACAAAAAGTCAAAGAAAAAGAAGAAGCAGAAGAATCTTCTAGTGAGGGAGAACCAGCGAGAAAAGTACGGTTCCATTCTCCTCCATTCTCACTACTCATTTTTACTTTGCCTATCCTCTCTTTCAAGACTTCCACACCACCTTCCACTACTCCTCAACCCAGTTCTAAGGATAAGAAAGTGCCTGAAGTGAACTAGATTGTAAATGATGATGGCTTAGATGAAGAACCAGCTCCGTTAATAAGAAGACCATGAACCACAGCAAGTATGGCAAAGCAAGATGTACAAGAAGAAACTCCTGAGGTTGAAAAGAAAGAAGAAGAAGAATCATGAAAAAGAAAAAGGGAAGAAATAAGAAAAGGCAAAATGGTTATGGTCAAGGAAAAGATTGAGGACCCAATTATTAGGGATAAGCCAGTTTTTGAAGAAGTTATATTTGAAGAATTCCCTAAGGTCATTGAAGAATTCCCTAAGGCCATTGAAGAATTCCTTATGGCCAAAAGGACAAAAATCAAAGAAACTCACCGTACTTAAGAAGGGAGAGTCTTTAGCACTAGTGAACTTGTTCCAGTCAATGAAAGCTGAAGCAAGGTATAAAATGCATTACAAGAAGAGAAAAGTGGTCGTTAGATGCATGTTGCCTTCCCTTTTTGATGAAATTGGTATTCCTATCTCTCCGTATCTGATTACTATTGGTTGGGAAATTTTCTTAAACTTGAATAAAATAGCGTGTGATGACTTAGATGTTTTTACACACATATGAGAGAAGAAGAAATTGATGTGAAGATGGAAATCATGTCTTGGGTATGTGAGTGTGAGATGTTGATTACAGAAGAAATATTGGGGAACATTTTGAGTGTAATTCCGATAAGTAGGACTGACCTTCCCTGTCATAAGTGGGACATTGCTGATCATGATTTTGGAGAGGTTGTGGACTTTATATGTCTACACACTAAAAATGCCCATGAAGGGAGACCTTAGTGTATACACTTGGACCTACTGTGCCTTGCATCCATATTGGCTACTTCAATTTTTCCAAGAAGTAGCTCAGTAGAAAGATGCAGTCTCCTAGATACGTATGTGTCAACAATCTTTTAAAGGTAATAAGATGAAACTCCCAGCAATGATTTTGAAGTTTATGGTGGACAAAGAAAGTCATAAGAATACCACTAGTAGTCTGCCATATATGATGTTGTTAACCAAGATTTTTGCTTACTTTTGGATTGCCCTTTGACAATCTGAGTTGGTATGAACCTGCAAAGTTCCACTCTTCCATTCCCTACCAATTCGGTTATAAGCTAAAGGACACTATATGGGTAGAGAAGAAGTCAGAAAGAGTAGTAGATTTATTAGGTCCTACCCTGCAAAAATCAGCCCCTGCCATACTCCAGAGCACAAATGATTTGATTCTTCAAATACTTAGGGACCTTCATTTTAATCAAAACCAAATATGTAACCAAATTGATAGCCTGCAAAACCAAATCCTAAACATTTTAGTTCTTCTAAGAAAAATTCTTGATTCTCTTAACCAACTTTATTACTATTTTTATTTGGATTTTTCTTACATACTCGTAATATTTCTTACGACTTAATTTCATTCCCTCCTATTTTTTTATAATGACAAAGGGGTAGAATAGTTAATGATATACTTTGCATTTGTGATATATTTTCGTTATTGCCTTGGTGATATATTTGTTTTTTGATGATATTTGTGATATGTTATGATAACTACTGTCAAAATTTTCGTTGAACTTGTGATGTTTAATTATGTATTATACAAATGATAGACTCCTTCCTTTAAAAGTTAGGCTCTTTTTAATTATGATTGTGAGTAAGAACATTTAAAGTTTACAAGTATCTTTCCAAATCTTTTCTTTTTATTTGAATTTTGAAAATATATATAATATTGTTTCTCATCATCAAAAAAGGGGAGATTATTAGCTCAAGGTTTATGTTTAGCAATTTTGATTATAACTTTATAATATTTCAAAATCCAAATTGGATTTATTTCCTTGTATAGACAATGATATAGTTCTTAAAAGGAAATAAAATCATAGGATAATTTCTTCCTTTCTTGCAAGAACCTTCTTTATGAACTTACCTAATTAGAAATGATTTCATGACATCCAGAAGGATCTTACTAATTCGAATAATTACCTCCGGAAGTTTTGAAAAAACATTTATCTTAACGTCTGAATTTCAAAGATTTAAGAAGGGATGATATCAAAGATTAAGCAACGGTTAGTTGAAGAAAATGTTTACTTAAGGTAGAGCCACTATATTTGCAATACGTATAGATTTGTGAAATACCTTAGTAGCATCATTATTATTGAAAGTTATATCAAACTCTTTGTGCCCTAGAAAGTGAAATCACTCTATTGAGAGAGACTGTTAAATCCTTTATACTTTTCTTATTGAGAGCTTGTAAAGGTTTGTTAAACATTACGAGTGTGGAAGGTTGAAGAACTTTAAAAAATGTGTACTTGTGAGCTTGGAGAGGCTCATGAAAATTTACTACTTAGATATAATGAAATACTTGAGTACTTGGGGACTGAACGTAGACTTTGTTATAAGCTGAACCAGTATAGATATATTGAGTCGAACTCTTTATTTCTTAACTTTTAAATTTCTGCATTATAGTATTTGTTTTTTACAACTTGCAAGAGGCTCTTTCGGTTTTATAATAGGCTCCTTCTGTTTTTATATCGCAAGAGGTTCCTTTCATTTTGAGTGTTAATAAGCTCCTATTGATTAACAAGCTCCTTTCGTTTTGAGTGTTAATAGGCTCCTATAGATTAATAAGTTCCTTTCTTTTTTAGCGTTAACAGGCTCCTATCAATTAACAAGATCCTTTTGTTTTTAACGTTAATAGGATATTTCTGAAAGTTAATAGGACCTTTCTATTTATAAATTTATTTTGTTTAGAAGCATATTATCAATTTTTAAGTACCTTTTAAATTTTTTTACACGTAATTCACCCACCTCTTACATGTGTTTACTTTATCAAATAAGTGATAAAGATCGATAATAGAATAAGCAAAAATCATTAAAAATTTTCAATCTAAAACTTGATTAAGTATGAGCTATTTGACATAAGTTCAAGTTTAATCAGAATTTGGGCGACTTAATGTTTGATTGACTTTGTATAAAGCTAAACAACCTAAAGCTCGTTCAAGTTACGCCAAACCCAAAATTTATATTTGTCAAACTTAAAAATGAACAATTTAGACAACTAAAGATATTTAGGAGCAACAAATTATTGACATTACGAATAAATAACTCAAATGAATGAATCCATAAACAACTAAACACAACACTCGGTAATAGGCTTTACAGGGATAGTTTCATTAAGAAAGAGAGCTTCCTAATCAGAATCATTATCAATAGTTTAGATATGGCTCCAACCACCTAAAGCATAGTTTAAATTAAGATAAACACTTTTAACATTGAGAAAGAAAGACTTTCCACCAATAGAAAGGATATTTCATAATACAGATATAATTACCCATATAATCCAAATAAGAAGATTGAAGATAAGAATCTAATTTAGGGTTAGTTTGCTTATTCTCCGTATCAAACAAAGAGAGATGCCAAAAGGAGAGATTATGTAACTTTAAAGGCACAAAAAAGCATTATCGATCATTAAAACTTGTACTTTTTAATGCATTGTTATTATTGTCATTTTTTATAAAATTAGAACTAGAAGTAGAGCGTGTAAGTCTATTTCTTTCACAATCAAATTCAATTGTAAGCAATGTTAACTTTCAATTGATAAACTTTTGATAGTGTAAATTCTATAAATTGACAAACAGAAGACATAAATTTTTTCTTCTGAAGTATTTATGAGCTAACTCTTTTGTTTTTATACTTTAATGGTGGATCTGTACCTATAAAAGAAGATAAAAGATCAGTGCCTAACTAAATTAATAATCCAATTACTTTACTACTTAATAATATTTTTTTAATGAGATAATATAATCTCCACTACCCCTTTTAAAAATTATGAAAGCAGAAAAAGAACTTGCAAGTAATTTCACTAATTGATTTTGCAAAAAAAATAAGGATTCACATGTGCATAATAGACATATCAAAAACATGCCATAGTAAAAAGTAATAGAAAAAGATAGTTAAAGAAATACCTAAACTCACAATTAAATTATAGATACTAGAGGTGATAGGCAATATAAAACTTCCATAAATCCTCTAATAATACTCAGTGATATGGCATATATCTGTATTAGATCTTTTAGTTACTCAAAAAAGATGATAACTTAAAGGTTGTCAAGAAGAGAAATATTAAAGAAACCTGGTGAGAATGAGAGCAATAATCAAAAACCAAGTGAGTGGCAAAGAGATGGAAGATGTCAACACAAGATAGTTAAAGGAAGATAGTGACAACAATGAGCAAGTATGTTTCAATTTAGAATTTTTAGTTTTAATCCATCCATTAATAAAATGACACTATTTTTTTTAGTTTAATATAATAATGTTATTTTCAAGATACATATTTGGTATGAAGTCCAAGCTCAATTCAATACCCAATCAACTCATATCAAACTTATTGACTTTGGAAAAGAACCAGATGGATAGGACCAATTTAGGCCATTTTTCCATCCTTAACTATTTTCAACCCTTTTATTTATGATCATTGTGTTTAGTTTTTTTAATTATCATTCAAATAATTGATTATAAATTAAAGTTACAAATGATAATCACACTTAGGAAGGAAATCCCAGTTTATTAGACCCATGTATGTATTTTTTTAATTGTGATTAAGACCAATCAACTACTGTATTATTTTAGGTCTTTTACCCTTATGTGACTTATCGATTATTTTTTTTTCAATGTTGCTATCGTGTTGCCTAAGTTGTATCTTGAGTAGGGTTTATGATTGGAACCATATATAATGATATTAGTTTGAATTGCAACTTATTAGAACACATGAAATAAGTTAAAAATCAAATGCTAAGGATACATTGGAATTAAAATCTATTACTTTTTTGTATTTTATTGCTTAAAAAATTCCATTATTATGATAGTACAGATACTTTATTGAATATTATGTTTTCATAGTCATATATCATTTATTTTTCTTCCACATGTATACGAAATATATATGATTTATTACCTTAAATGACTATTTATTTAATGATTCATTGATCGATAAGGTTTACTTTTTCACTCGTAGGATGTTGTATCCACATCAAAAGGAGATTTTGTTATAATAAGAGGACAATATACTTAAGGAAAATCGTATCATATTTGAAGGTGAAAAAACTAACTATTTAAGGACATTAACCCATAATCATATGGTTTGTAATGAAAAAACAATAATGCACTATTGGTATGATATATTGGATAGGATATTTATAAGTGACATACACTTAATATGTGCACGAATTAGGCTTGGATTATCTTAATAGACCTACCAATCCTCTATACACCTATGTGCTTTAGACTCACTTAAGAGGCCAATTATTTAAGAAGAATAAGTCTAATTAAAGTAAAATTCAGTCATGCTAAGACTTAGAGTCCTAATCAAAGACAAACTTAGCTACATAGTAGAAGTTAGATCTAACTTTTCTGAGGATGGTTAGTTTAACTACACCTAGATGGATTGCCTATAAAAGGGATATATATCAAAGTAAGTTTTCATAACTACTTCTACTAAGTACACTTGGTGATCTATCTATATAAGTAGCATTCTTTAGCTTACTAATTAAGCATCATAGTATTTATGGAAAGAACACCCTTAACCTGTTGTTATTTATCTTTGAAGGTATGATAAGTTGAGAATAGACTAAAAATCTTACTAGGAATTCAATCTACATCATTTGGAATTGCCTACGGGTATTTAGTGAAATCTTTGAATACCTTATTTAAGAGAATCCAGAAAATAGATGAGACCTTATTTGAGAGAATCTAGAAAATAGATGAGTTATCACCATCCTAAATAGGAACAATGGAAATGAATAGATACAATCCTTATCCTAATGCCACTAGAATAACCAACACACTTTAAGCCCATTGCATCCATGAGTAACCTAGGGACCAAATAACCAAAATTATGACGTTGTAAAAAATAAGTGAGACAAATGTTATAAAAGTAGCATATTTATTAAAGGAACCAACCCCATATCCTACAACCGCTATTAGGAGGGCCTCATTTACTCCTTACAACCTTATTCTTTATGATCACATCCTACAACCTCTACCATTTTGAATCATTCACACCATATAAACTTTTATCTATAGTGCATATCCCATAACCATCATCACAGGAGCCTCATCCACACCCTTAACCTTACACCCTAAGTTGACATCCTATAACCACCATCAACAGCAGTGTCATGTTTACTTTGTAACCCTATCAATTGAATACAAAACTTAAGGGACAACATCTTAGTTGAACTACTAATAATTGGACTTAAGATTATAATCATGGGTACCTCTGATGGAATATATGCCCCTATCAACCATATGCATTGTTATAGATAACTTCTGAACCTTTATAGTGTATCTAATATCCAAAAATGCAAAGCCTTTGCTTCCATCCTGATCATGGTCTCAGATCTTACTCCTTGCCTAGGTAGCTACTTTCTAATAAATAATTGTGAGGTTCATTTAACACTTCTCCAATAATAGATATAGACCTTAAAACTTGACATACATGATGTTAGTAACAAGGTGAAGATAGGTTATATATAACAAAGTTCTTTGTAGTAAAGAGACATAATGTCATTAAAAATATATTTTATATATAGTATGTGTAATCTTATCACCTTACTAATTTATCATAAAGTTCTTAACCTCGATTAAGATGGCAAAGGTACAAAGAGACCAAAGAATGATAAATAATATTAGTCTACAATGCTTAAAAAAGAAACAATGTTTTCAACATTAATAGGGAAGAGTTAGATGTCAGCTCATAATAAGAAGGCATGAAGACTATGACCTTTAAAATTAGAGCCAATATAGAGAATACTGCTAATAAAGACCTAAAAAAGTTCATGCTCCAATAATTGGACTTTTTTGCTAATGTCCATTAGACAGGCATAAGGTTAAGAGGGAGATAGTCTCCCATAAGCTAAATTATAAACCCCACTTTAAGCTAATAAGATAGAATAAGAGAAATTTTACAATAGAGAATTAATATACCATAGAAGAGTAGGTAGCCAAACTACTAAAATTGTATTTCATCAAAGATGTCAACTACCCTAAACAGTTAGCCAATATATTCATGCTCAAGAAGGTTAATGGAAAGTGGAGGAAGTATGTCGACTTCACACAAATAAGATATGTCCGAAAATCAATTCCTTACCTAAGATAGACTAGTTTGTGGATACAACATCAAAATATAGTAAGCTTCATGGATGCTTTCACAAGATATAACTGGATCAAAAGGAATAAATTTAATGAAGAATAGACATCTTTCATTATACATAGGGGAATTTACTACTACATAGCCATTTTTTTATCTACGAAAATGATCACTTTTCTAATATGTGATCCATTTTAGTTTTTCAAATAAAAAATGATTACTTTTTGAATATGTGATTTAGCGAGAAGAATGCCTACAAAGACGGTTGAACTAAGTCAAATATATATTACTGTTTTAATTTATGACCTAGAAATTGATTGATTCAACTAGTATTATTATAAGTTGTTCAACCTATTTTTCTAACTTAAGGTACAAGACTTTAAAAAATGAAATACAAGATTGTATTTGTAAGATAATTTTTATAAAATATTATTTATTAATAGTAAATTATGTTTTAAAAAGGTTCAAAATTTTTAATGTTTATTATCAATTATGATAGTGATAAAAATAAAAGATATTTTTGCTATAGGACATTTTAGAAATCATACATTATACATCTTTTATTAATTGTATCAACAACTTTAATTTTTATATTAGGATATCCGATATTTTCAAAATAAATTGAGAGTAATATTAACATGAATTAAAATTCATCTTTTACGTAAAACTTTAGTAATTGGGGTCTTTAAAAATACACAATTAACTCTTTAGAACATTGGCTCCTTTTTGTCATTCATAAAAACCTTCTTTTCCAGTGATCCAAATTCCAGATCTCCCGTAGACTTTTATGTTCCGCTCGCAACAGTCAACCTATTTTTCTAAATTGAAACTTTTAATTTTATAATGAAAATATACAAATTAAGAGTAACATGAACTAAAATTTATCTCTTAAGTCCATGGAAACTAATATAGTAATAAATCAGAAATTAAGGAAAACTAACTCTTTGGAACCTTAGCTTCTTTTTGTTTTTTTTTCATTCACTCGTAAAGCCATAATTGGAACTTTCCACAAACAACGCCTGCATAATTGTTGGTGGTCTGGAGACTTTATTTACGTTGTTACAGTTACAGCTGCTGGTGCTGGTGCTCTTTTTATTCGAAACGTTGACCGATGTCATCTAACTTCTGTACGTTCTACACATTGTCTATTCGTTTAACGGGTCAAAATATTGCGAAGAAATCTCAAAGTGACGGAGCATGTGGACTGTTTCTTTAATCAATTGCGCTCTATGAAAATTTTCTTTTCCTACTTCTTCAACTCTTGGTCTTGGTTTAAATTTAAAACCTAACCTGTCGTGATTTTCTTTTAACTTTCTATACCTTTTGTTCATTTCGCAATCCCAAACTCCAGAAATTTTAAAAGAATGGAATGAACTATAGAAAATAAGTCAGGGTTAATTATGTCATATATTTGTTCAAATATTTAATTGTTTATTTATAAGTTTATCCTTTTTTCTTAAGTAAATGGATGCGTCGCATTATTTAAAATTAGAAAACATCAATTGTGCTGTGCCCAAGAGGTGTTTATTTCAAAGGATATTAGATAATGATTTTTTAAAACAATTATAACTTTAGAGAAAGAAGAATTTTTTTGTTTTTTGCTTTTTATTGATTATACTATAAACAATAAGAAGTTTCTTTGCATCAATCTCGCCAGTCTATACTATCCCTCGGAATTGTTGGGTTGTTCGAATATATGGATGCTGTAACGTTAGAATCTGGGCTAGCCCATGCTTGTTTTAGCTTTTGGAAATGCTAAAAATTTACTCCACTGTAGTAGGAGACATCTTTTGTTTAGAGAATTTGATCAACATCCACCCAATTGCAGTGATGCCTTAAGTATGCTCTTTTGTTCTTGATGTACCAACTCTGGTCTTTCTTTAGTGTTTGTTTTTTAATCGATTGGCTCTACTCATTTTCCTGTACTAGTTCTTGTTTTGAAGTCCTAACGAATGGCCAAGTCATTCAAATGTAAACTCTATTGGCCGTTTACTAACTTCCCGTCTTGTAAAGAACCGTGAAACAAAAAAAGAAACAGTCGAAGGGATGTTCAGCAACTAACCCACTCTCAAAGTGTTTTCAGGCAAAACAGCTTCTTGGGGTTGGAATTGTCGAGGGAATGACACATGGCCACACAATATATTGAAAATGAGACACAATGGGCAGCCCCATTTTATGAGTATCCCAGTTTATTAAAGAAACAGTATTCACATGACACGATGTCTGGATCAGTTTAGAGAATCATTCCCATGTCCACCTTTGATATCAAGCAAAAGCAGCTTATCTTCATTAGTATCGTATCATCTGTGCATTAACTTATATGGGAACAGGATGTGCACATACCTTTTAGTTACCTCAACCAAAAGCTACAACCCACCTTGCTGGTAGTCTACAGCGACTCCTTACAACTCAGGCTATTGTTTTTCTACTAGTTTTCCTTGCATATACATTAGATTACCCTCAACTTCATTTTAATGGAAAGAACCATTGGCACTATGATGTGCTCCACATTGTTAAAGCATTTAAACCACCGTGACAGAAATTATTATTGAGAAACTACTTCAAATCATGTTCAACTTCAGACAGTACTGTACAGATGACTCTCTGAAAAACTTGTGTAGACTGTCAGCTTTTAATCCATTTGAAAAAAGTAATCAATTAGCAGTCTATAAAGTGAATTGCTCTAGTTATGGGCAGTATGAATCACAAATTAATTCAAAAAGGAAAAAAAGCTCACCAGATATATCTGCACAAAAACATGTTACTAAACTTTAAGCAACTCCTGAAAAAGAAAGGTGAAAAAGAAAAAGAGTGAAGGTCCCATACGATAAAGATTACAGGTGGCATATAAATTTAAAACAGCAGTACTAAATGGAATCCACAAAGATAATATAATTTTGTTTCTTCTGATCACAAGATTAAATAGTGATAAGAAAGCAATCAAAATCATCCTTGCCTCTCACTTTGACTATGAGCTCATATCAATTTTATGTTAGGATATATTACTGCATCTTCTGCCAAAGTGAATAAATTTAGCTTATTTACTGTGACAACATTCTAGCTGCTGAGAAATAACAAGCATTTAAAGGCCCTTCTTCCATATCCTGCCACATATTACAGCTTTGCAACTAATTCTCAATCATAAACAAATATCCAGAATCCAGGTTCTCAAAATCAGTGCATGGTTTATGGCACAACTGCAGTTAAGCCAAATTTGAAGTGCTTGGTCCAAATTAACTCAACGCCATAAAAATGCCCATTGATCCATCCGTATAAAATAATCAATTTCGTACACTAGCATAGGGTCAGGGGATTGGAACTACCTATTCTTCCCATGAATCTGATCATGATAAGCTTCCACTCTAGTTTTTACAACTACTATAGTTGACAGGAATCAGTGGATCCTAGGGTGCATTTATGCATTCTTTCTTATCCAAGAAAGAAAAAAATATGTAGAAATATTTTTGCAATCCAAGAAAGTAATTATGATAGAAGTATCTCTGAAAAATATCAACACTCAGGTCCCATTCAATCAGTCAGAATTAGAATGATACCGTTTCTTTTTGTTTATAGATAGTCTCAATCTTCTTTATATATCCATCTGTGAGCTTCTGCAAAAGAATTACAATAATTCTTTAAATCTAATAAAATGGCAGAAGTGATTCTTCACAAACTGAAAGGTCAACAGACAACATCAAAGAGACAAAGATCCAAACAAGTAATGACATATGTAGGAACCACACGTAAAATGAGAATTAAATGTGCAATTAATTAGCATATTACAACTTCTTCAATTTATCCTTGTGCAAGTACACATTGCAACATACCAATTTACCCTAAATACTTGCCTCTATCCAGGAGAATTGAACATATTACACAAAGTACACGATCTTAGTCATGACTGAAAGGTTTAAAATTGAAGACATGCACCATGTAATGTATTAACTTTTCAATACTTCATTTCTGGAGAGTTCCTGAACGCCAACTCTAAACCTCTGAAACTATTCTCCAGAAAACTGTTATAGTAGTGCATAATAAAATCATTCAACTTATTGCTAGAAATATCCCAAATATGTTGCTTGAAAAATATGGTTAATAAGTTCATATGATTAAAACTCAATATGTAGCGAAGCTGAGGGTAGTTGCTCAAAGCAGAAGGCACAACTGATAAAAAAAATCCAAATTCAGAGCAGCTAATGGACAAAAAATAATCATTAGCATGTTACCTGCAAATCACTTGATAAGTCTTTCACATTGTCTTCTGAAAGCTTCTTCTCCTGAGAAGAAGAATATGAGTAAGATCAACAGCAAACTTCTCAAGGAAATAAATCATTCAACATCTTGTATGCTTCTCACTTCAAACCTTTTCAAGTTTCTCATATGCTTTCAGTGCATCTCGTCTGATATTCCTCAAAGCAACCTGTACATCATTATTAAAAAAAAAACATGTGATAGGAAAGTGGAAACCACTGAAACAGGCAGTGATTAGCATCCAGATGGAACTATAATGAAAATGCAACTTCTGGCCTGTTTAAATGGCTGCAAAATCTCAGCCTCTCCGCTTTCATGTCCCAAGAAAATCACAAGTGCAAAAACACATGCTTGTTATCCATCATAAATTCAGGAAAATAAATGTCTATTGTAGGTAGAATAAATGATTTCTTCAGGACCAAGACAAGTAAATGATTTCTTCAGGACCAAGATAAGTTTATCAAAGTTGTTTCACCCATGACAGAACATGAGAAACTCTGGATATTTAAATACTAAATTCAAAACTGCAGAGAGTTATATCAGCAACGACTAAAATCCATATATACCTTCCCTTCCTCAGCTTGTTTAGCCACCATTTTTGACAACTCCTGTAAAAAGAGAATGTGAGAAGAAATCATTAAGATGCTCAAAGGAAAACCCATGTTCTTCTGAGAATGCTACACACTTAAATTCATCCTGCAGAATGAGAAATTTCTAATTGATCTTTACTAGTTAGGAAAAAGGTTATATACTAATGGATCTCGCCAAACTCCGCAAATATTGTTGTCTCTTCCAGCTTGATAAGCAAACATACATAAATCTTTCGATGTGAGCAGAATTTAGGTGGGACAAATAATGAGGAAATGGGGAAAATAAAGGACTTGAAGGAGAAAAAGAAGACAATGAAGCAAACATGAGTCTCGCTGCCAGATAAACTAAACAGACATTTTCAGTTGATACTGAGGACATCCAGCATGGATCCTTAATGTCCCCTCTCAAATGAAACCGTTAAGCAACTACCATTAAGCTACTCAATGAGGCTAGGGAAAAGCGGAAGTGTTTTAATAGTGTGATCCTGAAAATAATATCGGAAAGAGAGAGAGAGAGAGAGAGTATTATTCATGATACTGAGATTCCATGCTGGATCAACGGAAGATTAAGAGACCCAAGAATGCAAAGCATTTTGATTTATGCTAATGAGAGTGACGGAAAAAATGGAATTTTGTACCCAAAATGCAACTAAGATAAGATAAATGATGGAGACATATCGTTACTAATTAAGAGAGATCCCGACTTGACACAAACATCAATTTTACATCTTATAGGAGAGAGTTTATAAATGTAATTCCATGCCAAAAAGCCTTGTAGATCTAGCAAAAAGTTGGCAATTGATAAAGGTAAGAAAAACCAAATAAGTAAAATTACCTTCCTTCTCTCAGATGTCAATTGAGGAACAGACAACCGTATGACTTCACCATCATTGTTTGGTGTCAGGCCAAGATCAGAGCCAACAATAGCCTTCTCTATAGCCTTTAAGCTGAGAAATAAGACATGTTAAACATTGCTATAAAATATTATGTGGAAACAGAGAGATTTTACATTTGTAACACATTCTGTTCATGGAGCTCTAAATAAGCGGATGCTTTATCCATCTAAACAATCTAATCCTAATGCTAAATTTATCACAAAATGCAAATGCAAATGGATTATCAGCTAGTGCACATCCCTAGTTAATTCAGTACCTGGATTTGTCATATGGCTGGACCAAGAGAGAGCTAGCATCAGGAGTACTGATTTGGGCTATGCTCTTCAAGCTGACAGGAGTTCCATAATAGTCCACCTGTAATCACAAATTCTCAAAGTTTTTCCAAGAAAGGTACAAAGCATGAACACTGTGATAGACTGCGATTAGCAGAATCCCCTGACAATTTGTACAGAGGTCATATGCTGTCTTCCAAACCATGTACATGGAGCACATTTACTTAAAGAAGAAATTTCTTAAAAAGCTAGTGGTGGATTGAGTCACAGCCATTTTCTTGCAGCGATTTGAAAAGATACAGATAACTATAGTAGAAATCATTCTTCACTTTAAGCGGAAAACACCCTTTCAGAGAAACATATATAAAATGAACGTGGAAGAGAAGTTGTCATTAATTTTTCTGCTTCATGATAAGAATTTTGGAGTTTGTTACTCACGCATCATATGAATTGCTTTCAAAATGACTTCATAGTTTTAGCTGCCAGTAACCACACATCCTTACCCTCTATCGTAGCATGTCTTCATTTCCACAGAAAATAACCACAAAACAATCCGAAATGTGTTTACACAAAAATGCAAAAGGATTCATACCTCGATTTTATCTAACATGGATGGATTAGCTCTTCCTGTCCTCACAGAATTAAAATTCGTTCGGACTGTTTCAATAGTTTTCTCCATTCTTTCCTTCTGATAACAAACAATATTCCCGAATGATTATCAAATCAAAACATCCAAAAGAAAAATTCAAAGATGAGTAAAATCACACCCACAGCATCTTTCTCAATAGAAGACTTCTCTGCTTCGATCTCTTCAATCGTCGCGCATCTCACCACTCCAGTTCTAACTCCAACAAAGCAACAAAACATCACATGACGAAACCCAAACGACAAGCAATTTATTCATATACTAACATCGTCCAATCAGATAGTGTGCTAATACTCGCCTATTCTGTGTTCGTTGCACGAGAATAGGCCTACCAGTAAGCTTAATGGAGCAGTGATGGAAACTTGCGTAGTGAACCGCAGGGCTACACAAATTGTAACGACGTGTTAAGGTAGCATTGGCACGGCCAGGAAAGGAACCTGTATGAACAGATAATTATCTTTACAATGTCTGGCATCCATGCAAAACAGGTCAACTAAATACTGGAATTCCGAAGTACCAGAGAGGGAGGGGAGAGTTTTGGAAAGGTTTGAGGTGGAATTGAAGATGGAACCAATCAGTGAAGTTGAAGACGAAAATGACGTCGCCATTGAAGCAGCACAGCAAAAGAAATAGAGAATTAGACAGTGAGTGCAGGGGGCGGCTTGTGGATAAGAACTTTCTTGCCGACCACCACTGTTGGGCTGCTGAGCTGGACAGCTCCACGCTTCTGAGAGAGTTACCTCTATCTTGGGAGGCCTAATATTTTCGATCTTCTTTCGGCCTATTTTATGCTTAGGGCTATCATTTTATTTTTTAACGGTACCGGGAAGTCCTTCAAAGAATAAAGACCTTAAAATAATTTATTTAAATATGGTAATTTATATATTCATAAATTTATTTAATATAGATTTAAAAATGGCAGTTATCTAATTATTTGAAATTATTTATTTTAGTCCAAATTTTAAAAAATTATCATTTACCCTCTTATACTTTGTATTAAGTATCACTCATAACTTTTTACGTTATTTACTGTTAAAATTTAGAAACATTAACTAAACGTAATAATAATTATATTTTCTTTTTTAATTTTACTTGACATAACAAATATTTTGATTGCGACATAACTAACAATATTGTAAACATGCGACATGAAATTGAAGTGTTTTTACTACTTATTCTCTTCTCGTCATATAAATGCATTTCTTCTTAATTTTTAGAGATCGTTTAGTTGTTAAGGAATTATTCAAATATTATACATTAGAACGTTTAATATGTGTGTGTATATATATATATATACATAATCTTCAATTATTTATTATATTCATAAAATTAGAGTTTAAAATTTTAGTCATGATTTACATATTTTAATCTGCCAGATATGATGGTTTTAATGGAAATATCAAAATAAAAAAATGATGAAGGTATTTTTTTCTTCATTTAATTGGAACAAAACTTTGTTCCTTATTTTTCCTTTTATTGTTATTGAAACCTAACAAGTGTAGAGCCTAACAACAATTGTATAAATAACAGTAACGACTTACTGGTAAAATCAATTTTTCTTCTCCAATTTTGTTTTTCCTATTATGGTGTATCAAAGCCATGGGTGCCTCGGCACTTTCTTTTCGTAACAAACTTTCTTGCAATTTCTCATTATCTAGATAGAATTTTTTCTTCTTTTACTCCTTTTTTCTTTAGATTTGAGTTGTGACGAATCCACCAGTAGCTACAGCTACTACTACTGTTACGACTGCTGGAAGATCTCCCTTCTAATCTCTACCGTTAAGTGATCATTTCACTACAAAAACTTAAATTATTATACGAGACCAATTTAATTAGTTTTATATATTCACTAACACACTTCCTCAAGTGAAAGTCTTTGAACCTGAAACTTGCACAGGCTCACTCTACCTTATGCTAAATAATAGGTAGATGGTAGGATTGAAACTCACAACCACTTGGTCACAAAGGTTCTGATACTATGTTGAGTAACCATTTCACCACCATAACTTAAGCTGTTGTTTGAAGCCAACTTAATTGATTTTATATATTCAATAACACCTACTATTTAATTTACACCTAAATGAAGAGCCTTCATCTATTTTGGTATCTCAAATTCTTGTTGGAACAAATTACAATCATCCTTAAGCTATAGTTATGAGGATGGCGTTATTATCAAAAAACAAACTAAATTTAATCGATGGATCGATCACAACACCCTCCAAGGACATCTTCTATATTTTTTTTGGTACATCGAAAAAGATTAAAGAGGCCTAGTCTCGACAAAAAGCCACTTCATAGGCATCTGCCTGTAATAAGCAAACAATACCTGGAGGGGGTGTAACATCCCATTACCCATATTAGGACTATAATTATGAATTATGAGAAATTTCTGAGAAATTAGGAAAATACATATCATGCATAATTAATAGTGATATACATATTTATTTTGCATATTCATATGATTGTACATGCATTTATTGGCATTTTTGGGTAAATTTGATTTATAAGTACAAATTGTGGATTAAATTGGAGTGTATTATTTGTGATTTGGCAATTTTGGTATATTTTTTATATTTTAAAATTTTGGTGAATTATTTTTAAGCTGAAAAATTATTTGGAGAGTCATATTATTATTTCAGAATTTTTGGTGAATTTTAGAAATTTTCAAAAAATTCGGGATATTATGGACCAATGATAGAGTGACACATGACAATAAAAGGTAGATGACAAATGGTTAAGTAGTATTTGACAAATGACTTAATTATAGTGAGATAAGTGTAAGTCATGCAAGACTACACGTGGCTTATGCTGGGATTAAGAAAAAAGAAAATCACTGTAGCTTATGGTGTTCATCGAAAGCATACAGCAGAGAGAGAGAGAGCCTTGTATTGTTCATCACTAAATAGTGAACTATTCTCATTAAGTTATCTTTACTGCTGGGAATAGCCGAATCCAGTAAGTGGTTCTGATAGTGTTGTTTTTCAATGTAAATATATACATGCATGCATAGGTTTGGAAATTAAGGTATATGTATATGTTCTATCCTGTTTGAGAGAGAAAACACAATAAGGATCTTTTGTTTTTGCAAAGTTGTTTGAGGAATCAGATATTGTAAGATATTATTGAGTTGAGTTTTGGAGCTAGAAGAATCAATGAAACTATGTTTAAGAAGAAAGAAGAAATTTAGGAAATAGGTTGATCATATTCTGTTTTTTTCACTGTTCATGCATGGGTCTGTTGAGAATCGAAGTTTGATGATTAAGTGTGAATTTTGGTTTTTGAATTGTGTGGGTGTTAAAGAGCTGAAAATAGGTTAGAAGAATTGTTTTGAATATTATTTGGGTTAATTAACGTGAGAATAAACATGAGGAATTAGTAGAATGAAAGAAGATGATGATTTTAAACGCAGTAAAGTTCGTCGCGGCCAACTCTTTTTAATTCGCCTTTTTTAAGAAAATGTCGAAGAGTTTTGCTGTCTGGAAAGTTCGTCGCGACCAACTTTTGGCTCGCTGCAGCGAAGTTTCCTGACAGCTTAAACATACTTTGTTGTTTGGCCATATCTTTCTCTGTAGTTATCCAAATAAGATAATTTTTAATTTGAAGTAAACTAGAGGCATAGGGATACAAATTGTATGAAGAAATTGACTTTTAATTCTGTCTCTAAGAATTTCAATTTTTGATTGGAATTTGAGGTAAGAATTCTACTAAAGCTTAAAAATAGTCTAAAGTATTTGGGGTATAACTTTTGGTATACTGAATTAAATTGGATGATCTTGGAGTCATTAGAAACTTAAGACACTGTAGAACAACTTTCCAGAAGGAAGTGTTACCTAATTTTGTCATTTATCCTATCATATTTTTTATGCAAAGTTGACTCAAAATCATGTGAGTAGAAAATCTAAAGTGGTCAATTAAGTTATGTAATTGATTTCACATTGTTTTATTTTGGCCCAAATCATAAGTACTAATTGATAGTAATGAGGACTTTGATATCTGATCAATTTGATGATGAAAATTACAATAGGATATCCGAAATTGTCATTGAGCATGCATTGTGCATATTTTATATAAGTACATGTGCATAAAGGAATACTTATACATTTGTGCAAAATTGTGATATTTGTGAATGTGTTGTGCATGTTCTAGAGGAGCCAAGTGGACACTAAATAGACATTACTGGACCATCTAGGCAATAGCATATTGGAGCATTCTGTGAGTAAACCTAGATGATTTCCTAGGATTGTTTTGATTTAAATTTAATTTGATTTGTTAAACTTCCAATATTTTTGAACTGTTTGTGAGTTGTTTCTGGATTCCGAACTTGAGGTCCGAGGAGTTTAATAGTTGGGCATGTATTGGGAGTGTTTTGATTTAATATGAATTTGACATTTGATTCTCAACAAAAGTTGAATGCCAGACTTAGGTCCGATGATTGTGAAATCTTGTTTGAGCATTTATATAAGATTATGATATATGAGATATTCAAAAATTGTTGCATTTTATAAAATGCATGCTCAGATAAAGGTGTTGTGACTTGAGTTGTCAGTATGAATCGCTTCCACGTAGAGCTTTGCTCCGTGATTTCTGATTTCACACGTAGAGCTATGCTCCGTAATTCTATTCGATTAAGCCCTATGGGCTGGTATTTGTATAAGTTGTAATAGGCACTTGATCACAACAATAAGAAAGAATGTGAGTCTCGTGCATATGACATTATAAGACTGAAATTTATTGAATGATTTGCAAAGTTGAATGAGTGATAAATTGATGTGATTTATTTGTTATGCTTAGCAATGTGAACTATGTGATCATATGATATATCATGTCGTGTGAACATCTGGAATGTGTTTATGATCTGAATCAGTGTCTATAAAATATATGTGATATGTATATGTAATCTGGTGAATTCATCAATGATGGTTCACTCATTGAGTTTGCAAAACTCATCAAAAATTGCAATGTGGCTTTTTAGGTATGAGACAGGAGACCTAGTTCCTTAGTCAGGACTTGAGGAATCTTTTGGATAGAGAAATGGCTCAGAGGTCTGTCAACTGACACTAGAAGTGATATAATTTTTGTTATTTTTGTAGTTTTGCTAGAACCTATATAATGTTTTGTAAATATTTGTTTAATAGAAACAGTGTAAGCTTTATGAATGAATGAAGTGAATGGTTTAAAAATTTAGTGACTTTCGAGTATGTTAGATGATGCCATGTGTAAGTTAGAATTGTTATTGCTCTAACATACCATTTTCATACGGCATATACTTGAATGTCCTTTGAGTATTCAAGTATTTACCTTGTGGTAGTGGGATGTTGCATTTTTTGTATCAGAACATAGTTTGGCATCTTTAGGGACAATTATGAGTTGAGATTTGATAATTAGTGAGATATTCCGATAGTGATCACAACTTTTGTTTGTTATAGGTCACCTTTTATAGGAGATCACATTGGAGAGTCAGCTGACATGAAGTTTGTAGGAGTCAATTTAGAGTGTCCTGTACTTGAGTTTGCTCAAGTGCCTCCAAGAATTCCCGTGAGGCAAGAAAGAAGATATAATAAGCTGAGAAAACAAGGGGCTGTGGACTTCTATGGAAGTACAGACCCGATTGAAACAGAAAGGTGGCTTGAGCGAATTGAAAGAGTGTTCGACCAGATGAACTGTGAGATAGATGAGAAATTTGACTATGTTGTCTCACTCCTGCAAGGTCCTGCATATTAGTGGTGAAAAACCATTCAGGGCAGTACTACCAGACCTTGTAGTTTGACCTAGGAGGATTTCCTGAGAGTGTTCCAAGAGAACTACATGTCGAAGATTTACATAAATCGAAAAATGAAAGAATTTTTAGACCTGAAGCAAGGCAGACTCACAGTGGCAAAGCATGAGATAAAATTCAATGAGCTAATGGGATATGCAATTGCATTGATCCCAACTGAAGAAGAAAAATGTAGACAATTTGAGGATGGTTTGAACATGGAGATCAAAATGAGACTGAACATTTCTAACTTGAACAGTTTTACAGAACTCCGAGCGGCCTCGATCAGAATTGAACAATTGTTGAAAGATGGTCAGACAGAGAATAGACAGGAGGTTAGAGGTAAGAGGCAGGATAAGTCTCAAGCTAATTCTAGCAAAAGCTTTAGAAAGTGTCAGAACATATCGTCTCGATTCCAATTTAGATCGAGACAATCTGGATCTCGAGAAAGAGGTAGATTTGTTCAGTCTGGAGGAGGCAGAGGGCAGATGCCTGCCAGTCAGTTGCACCAATTGCCTAAATGTGAGCACTGTGGTAAAAAAGATGGTAGTGAGTGTTGGCAAATAACGGGAGCATGTTTTTGATGTGGCTCATATGAGCATCAGATCAAAGATTGGCCTGAGATGTTAGAAATACAGTCTGGAGCTAGAAGAGGAACTATGACTGAGATTACAGTTCAACAAAGTAGAGCTGGCAGACCTGCACAGAGAGGCAGAGGTAGAGGTAGGACTCAGTCAGCAGGGCCAGTGTCAGGACTGAGGTGCGGAGTAATTAGCCATAATCTCAGGCCAGAGTCTACGCCTACCAGACAGGCGGCTCAGAACTCTCCAAATGTAGTAGTAGGTGTGTTGAATATTTTTAATTTTGAGGCATATACACTGGTAGATCCAAGATATACCCATTCATTCATCACCCGCATCTGGCATCCGGATTACATTATGAGCAAGAGATACTGAAATGTAAATTAGTAGTGAGTACTCTAATGGGAAGTACAACAGTGATCGGTGAGGTATGTAAAAAATGTATAGTTCGGATTGATCAGGCAGAATTAGAAGCTGATTTGATCATATTGCAGCTAAGAGAGATAGACCTCATCTTAGGCATGGACTGACTCACTGCTCATAGGGCAGTGATAAATTGTTATACTAAAGAGATAGTGCTTGAATCCCCTAATCAACCGAGAGTGGTATTTCGAGGAGTTAGTCAGGCAATGCTAGCCCAACTAATTTCATTTCTGAGTACTTTGAGATTGATCCAAGGTGGATGTGAGGCTTATCTGACCCACGTGGTGGATACTCAGAATGAACAAACCATTCAGGACATTCCAGTTGTTAGGAAATTTTTTGATATGTTTCCGACTGAACTACCTGGATTATCCCTAGATAGGGAGACAGAGTTCACTATTGATATTATCTTAGGTACTACTCCTATATCAATTCCTCCATATATGATGACACCTGTTGAACTGAAGGAAATGAAAACCCAATTGTAGGAGTTATTAGATAAGGATTTTATCAGGCCTAGTGTGTCACCTTGGGGAGCTCCGATATTGTTTGTAAAAAAGAAGGATGAAACCCTGAGATTGTGCATTGATTACCGACAGTTAAATCAGATAACTGTTAAGAATAAATATCCATTGTTGAGGATTGATGATTTGTTTGATCAGTTATAAGGAGCTCAGGTGCTCACAAAGTTAGACTTGAGATCGGGATATTATCAACTGAAGATAGCTGAGACAGATATTCCCAAGAGTGTGTTTAGAACCAGATATGGGCACTTCGAGTTTTTGGTAATGCCATTTGGATTGACTAATGCTCCGGCAGCTTTTATGGCATTGATGAATAAGGTATTTCAACCTTATTTAGATCAATTTGTAATTGTCTTTATTGATGACATTTTGGTGTACTCGAAGTGTAGAGAAGATCATATGGCACATCTAAGAACGGTTCTTCAGATAATGAGAGAGAAACAATTATATACCAAGTTCAACAAGTGCGAATTTTGTCTTGATCGAGTAGTATTTCTAGGTCACATCATGTCTGGATAGGGAATTCAGGTTGACCAAAAGAAAATAGAAGCTGTAATGAAGTGGGAGGCTCCGAAGAATGTGTCTGAGATTCAAAGTTTTCTTAGATTAGCTGGGTATTACAGAAGATTTGTCGAGGGATTTTCACTAATTTCGGCCCCTTTGACAAAACTTTTGAGAAAAAATGTGCCTTTTAGATGGAGTGACGATTGCTAGAGGAGTTTTGAGGAGCTTAAACATTAGTTCACTACAGCACTACTGTTAGCTATTCCATCTAGATCTAGAGGTTATGTTGTGTACAGTAATGCATCACATGAGGGTTTGGGATGTGTACTAATGCAGCATGGTAAAGTAATCGTATATGCATCGAGATAGTTAAGGCCTCATGAATTTAATTACCCAGTACATGATTTGGAACTCACTGCAGTGATATTTGCTTTAAAAATTTGGAAACACTATCTGTTCGGAGAAACTTTTCAAGTGTTCACTAATCACAAAAGTTTGAAATAGTTGTTGAGCTAGAAGGAGTTGAATATGAGACAGAGAAGATGGATTGAATTGTTAAAAGATTATAATTGTACCATTGAATATCATCCTGGCAAAGCTAACGTGGTAGCTGATGCATTAAGTCAGAAGTCTAATAGCAGTGTGGCACAAGTACAGTTATCGAGGTTACCTAGCCTAGTTCAGTTGAGAGCACTGAATGTTGATTTTAATTTAGAGCAGAATGATACATTGATAGCTATTTTAAAGTTGAGACCTGTTTTGGTTGAAAGAATTAAAGAGGTTCAGAGCAGAGATCCAGATTTAGTGAAGTTAATTGAAAAGTTGAAAGTGAATCCAAATTTTGAGTTTGAAGTGAGAGATGATACTTTGAGGTTAAAGCAAAGACTATGTGTGCCCAATGTTAATAATTTGAGGAAAGAGAATTTAGAGGAAGCACATTTAGCAGCTTATGCTATGCATTTTGGTACTACCAAGATATATAACATGTTGAAACAACATTACTGGTGGCCTGGCATGAAAAAGCAAGTAGCGGAATTTTTTTATAAGTGTATAACTTGTCAACAGGTTAAGGTTGAACATTAAGCTCCAGTAGGGAAATTACATTCGTTACCTATTCTGGAGAGAAAGTAGGAATGAATCACGATGGATTTTGTTATGAGTTTGTCGAGGATTTCGAGGCAACATGATGTCATTTGGGTTATTGTGGATAGACTGACCAAATTAGCTCATTTCTTGCCAGTGAGAGAAAATCTTTCACTAGATCAATTAGCTCAGCGATATGTGAATGAGGTTGTGAGGTTACTTGGGGTTCCAGTGTCCATAGTTTCGGACAGGGATCTTAGATTTACCTCGAGATTTTGGGATAGTTTACAGACAGCTTTGGGTACCAAACTAAATTTTAGTACTGTATTTCATCTTTAGACAAATAATCAGAGTGAGAGAACGATTAAGACTGTTAAGGATATGCTCAGAGCTTGTGTTTTGGAGTTTCAAGGAGCATAGGATCAGTATGTGGCTTTGATTGAATTCACCTACAATAATCAGTATCATAGCAGTATTGGTATAGGTCCATATGAGGCGTTATATGGCAGGAAGTATCGTTTGCCTTTATATTGGGATGAAGAGGGTCTAAGAATTGTCGAAGGCCGAGAGTTGATTCAGGACATTGTTGATAAGGTAAAAGTGATCCGCAACAGAACTAAAATGGCACAAGATAGACAAAAAAACTATATGGATCAGCACAGGAGAGATATGGAGTATCAGGTTGATGATAGAGTATTCATGAGAGTATGTCCATAGTTTCGGACAGGGATCTTAGATTTACCTCGAGATTTTGGGGTAGTTTACAGACAGCTTTGGGTACCAAACTAAATTTCAGTACTATATTTCATCTTTAGACAAATAATCAGAGTGAGAGAACGATTAAGACTGTTAAGGATATGCTCAGAGCTTGTGTTTTGGAGTTTCAAGGAGCATAGGATCAGTATGTGGCTTTGATTGAATTCACCTACAATAATCAGTATCATAGCAGTATTGGTATAGGTCCATATGAGGCGTTATATGGCAGGAAGTATTGTTTGCCTTTATATTGGGATGAAGAGGGTCTAAGAATTGTCGAAGGCCCAGAGTTGATTCAGGACATTGTTGATAAGGTAAAATTGATCCGCAATAGAACTAAAATGGCACAAGATAGACAAAAAAGCTATATGGATCAACACAGGAGAGATATGGAGTATCAGGTTGATGACAGAGTATTCATGAGAGTATCACCCTGGCGAGGTATATTGAGATTTGGCAAGAAGGGTAAGTTAAGTCCGAGATATATTGGTCCATATGAGATAATTGAAAGAATCTGACCATTGGCTTATAAGTTATCCTTACCTTCAGAAATGGCTTAGATACATAATGTGTTTCATGTGAGTATGTTTAAGCGATATCGGTCGGATCCAACTCATGTGATACCAACTCAGGAGATTGAGGTTTCTAGTAATCTGAGCTATGTGGAAGAACCAGTGAAGATAATTGGTTATCAAAATAAGCAATTGAGAAACTGAGTTATTCCAATGGTGAAAGTCCTTTGGAAGAATCATTCGAGTGAAGAAACCACATGAGAAACGGAGGAGCACATGAGAAATCAACACCCCTACTTATTTGATCATTCGGGTAAGAATTTCGAGGCCGAAATTTTTATTAGGAGGGGAGAGTTGTAACATTTCGTTACTCATGTTAGGGTTATAATTGTGAATTATGAGACATTTTTTAAAAATTAAGAAAATGCACATTATGCATAATTAATAGTGACATACACATTTATTTTGCACATTCATATGATTGTATATGCATTCATTAGCATTTCTGGGTAAATTTAATTTATAAGTGGAAATTGTGGATTAAATTGGAGTGTATTAATTGTGATTTGGCAATTTTGGATATTTTGAAATTTTGGTGATTTATTTTTCGCTAAAAAATTATTTGGAGAGTCATATTATTATTTTGAAATTTTTGATGAATTTTAGAAATTTTCAAAAAATTCGGGGTATTATGGAACAATTATAGAGTGACACATGGCAATAAGAGGTAGATGACAAATGGTTAAGTAGTATTTGACAAATGGCTTAACTACAGTGAGATGAGTGCAAGTCATGGAAGACTACACGTGGCTTATGCTGGGATTAAGAAAAAAGAAAATCACTATAGCTTATGGTGTTCATTGAAAGCATACAGCAGAGAGAGAGAGAGAGAGCCTTGAATTGTTCAGCACTGAATAGTAAACCATTCTCATTGAGTTATCTTTAGTGCTGGGAATAGCCAAATCCAGTAAGTGGTTCTGATAATGTTGTTTTTCAGTGTAAATATATACATGTATGCATAGGTTTAGAAATTAAGGTATTTGTATATGTTCTGTCCTGTTTGAGAGAGAAAATAGAATAAGGATATTTTGTTTTTGCAGAGTTGTTTGAGGAATCAAATGTTGTAAGATATTATTGAGTTGAGTTTTGGAGCTAGAAGAATAACTGAAACTATGTTTAAGAAGAGAGAAGAAACTTAGGAAATAAGTTGATCATATTCTGTTTTTTTTCACTGTTCATGCATGGGTCTGTTGAGAATCGAAGTTTGATGATTAAGTGTGAATCTTGGTTTTTGAATTGTGTGGGTGTTAAAGAGCTGAAAATGGGTTAGAAGAATTGTTTTGAATGTTATTTGGGTTAATTGACATGAGAATAAACATGAGGAATTAGTAGAATGAAAGAAGAAGATGATTTTAAATGCAGTAAAGTTCGCCGCAGCCAACTCTTTTTAGTTCTCCACGACCAACTTGAAGGAGTTGATTTTTGTAAAAGTTCTTCGCAGCAAACTTTTAAGAAAATGTCGAAGAATTTTGCTATCTGGAAAGTTTGTTGTGACCAACTTTTGGCTCGCCACGGCGAAGTTTCCTGATAGCTTAAATATACTTTGGTGTTTTGGCCATATATTTCTCCATAGTTATTCAAATGGGATGATTTTTAATTTGGAGTAAACTAGAGACATGGGGGTACAAATTGTATGAAGAAATTGAGTTTTAATTCTATCTCCAAGAATTTCAATTTTTGATTGGAAGTTAAGGTAAGAATTCTACTAAAGCTTAAAAACAGTCTAAAGTATTTGGGGTATAACGTTTGGTATACTGAATCAAATTGGATGATCTTGGAGTCATTAAAACTTAAGACACTGTAGAACAAATTTCCATAAGGAAGTGTTGCCTAATTTTGTCATTTACCTTATCAGATTTTTTATACAAAGTTGACCCAAAATCATGTGAGTAGAAAATTTGAAGTGGTCAATTAAGTTATGTAATTGATTTCACATTGTTTTATTTTGGCCCAAATTATAAGTACCAAATGATATTAAGGAAGGCTTTTATATCTGATCAATTTGATGATGAAAATTACAATAAGATACCCGGAATTGTCATTGAACATGCATTGTGCATATTTTATATAAGTATATGTGCATAAAAGAATACTTATACATTTGTGCAAAATTGTGATATTTGCGAATGTGTTGTGTATGTTCTAGAGGAGCGAAGTGGACGCCAGACAGACATTGTCGGACCATCCAGGCAATAGCATATTGGAGCGTTTTGTGAGTCAGTCTAGACGAGTTCCTAGGATTGTTTTGATTTGAATTTAATTTGATTTGTTAAACTTCCAATATTTTTGAACTGTTTGTGAGTTGTTTCTGGATTCCGGACCTGAGGTTCGAGGAATTTAATAGTTGGGCATATATTGCGAGTGTTTTGATTTGATATGAATTTGACATTTGATTCTTAACAAAAGTTGAATGTCGGACTTAGGTCCGATGACTGTGAAATCTTGTCTGAGCATTTGTATAAGATTGTGATATATGAGATATTCAGAAATTGTTACATTTCATAAAATGCATGCTCAGATAAAGGCATTGTGACTTGAATTGCCAGTATGAAGCACTTCCACGTAGAGCTTTGCTTTGTGATTTCTGATTTCGCATGTAGAGCTATGCTCTGTGATTATGTTCGACTGAGCCCTATAGGTTGGTATTTGTATAAGTTTGTGATAGGAACTCGATTACAACAATAAGAAAGAATATGAGTATCATGCATATGACATTATAAGACTGAAATTTATTAAATGATTTGCAAAGTTGAATGAGTGATAAACTGATGTGATTTATTTGCTATGCTTAACAATGTGAACTGTGTGATCATATGATATACCATGTTGTGTGAACATCTAGAACGTGTTTATGATCTGAATGGGTGTTTGTAAAATATATGTGATGTGTATAAGTAATCCGGTGAGTTCATTAATGATGGTTCACTCATTGAGTTTGCAAAACTCATCAAAGATTGCAATGTGGCTTTTTAGGTACGAGACAGGAGACCTAGTTCCTTAGTCAGGACTTAAGGAATCTTTTGGATAGAGAAATGGCTCAGAGGTCTGTCAACTAACACTAGAAGTGATATAGTTTTTTATTATTTTTATAGTTTTGTTAGAACCTGTATAATGTTTTGTAAATATTTGTTTGATGGAAGCAGTGTAAGCTTTATGAATGAATGAAGTGAATGGTTTAAAAATTTAGTGACTTTCGAGTATGTTAGATGATGCCATGTGTAAGTTAGAATTGTTATTGCTCCAACACACCATTTTCATAGGGTATGTACTTGAATATCCTTCGAGTATTTAGGTATTTACCTTGTGGTAATGGGATGTTGCATGGGGTCTGTGCCAAATCCAAAGCCCTATCGAAGTGCCCGAACCTAGTTGAGCAAGAAAGTATGCGCATTAATTTCCTTCACGAAAGGCATAAGAAAATTTATAATTAATGTCATAGTCAAGCAAGGACCAGATATCACGAATAATATGAGCATGAGGATGAAAATCAATCGAGGCTTGACGGTGAGCAACAATCCTGAGGGCTTCCAACAAATCAGACTCTATCTCTAAATATGCATAATCGAGGCAAATAGCCAATTCAATGCTAGAGTGGAGAGCCCATAACTCAGCAGTCATGTTAGAAAGAAAACCTAGTAATCCAGCTACCAACATAGTCTCGAATTAAGCCCCCAATATCAGCTTTACCCAGATTTCCCCGAGAACTACCATCATTATTAATTTTCCACCGGTGAGTCTGAGGTGGAAACTATGAGACCATTCTGAAAATTGGGAGGGAAGAAATAGTGACAGGAGAAGAGAAAGCTTTCTGATAAGTCAGCCCAAAGAAAGTGAACTTGAGCAATTTGTCCATGAACAGATGTCTCCTTATGTTCAATAACAAACTTATTGCGAGATGTCCAAATAATCCAAACCACACTGGGAAAGGTGCAACATTTGTCATAGTTGGTTAGTTTTGTCTCTGAAACAATTGAGAAGAGTATAATCTGGTATGAAAAAGTTAATGATGTCATTTTCCATTAAAAAAAGCCAGTGATATTTTGGAGGATATTAAAGAATGATTCCCTTAAGAAGATACTTTTCATATTACATATTTACAAAAAGAGGTCTAGTTTTGAACAAGGTACACTCTCTGTTACTAGCTATTATATTCAGCTGAAAATTTTGTGGGATGAGATGATGAATCTAAGAAATATTCTGAGTTGCATTTGTGACCAAAGTGTCATTATAATGCTGTTAAAACTATCAAGACTTCCTAGTAGAATGATTATGTGAAAAAGTTCTTTAGGTTTGAATAAGAATTTTTCTATTGTTCGATCCCAAATTATATTTCACTATAGAGCTTTTGCTTTAATTTTGAAATAAGAGTGACAACTTAATTTGGGAATTCAATCTTCCAATACAAATGACATGCCTTTAAATGTGTTACTTACAAAGTCTACTTCTAATCAATACATCTCTCATAGGAAATTTACCAATTCCAATATTGGAGCAAGCAAACCATTGTATGTTTTGTAGGCTCTTTAGACATACCACAAAAAAAAGTTATAGAAAGCATAAGTTGACCCTTATATTGGAGTTAATGAGGAATTTAAACAAATTTTTTATCCTACTAATCTTCCTTTTACTCTAGTGCAGTATGATAGGTTGTGGCATTTACTGAGCTTAAAATTGTGACAACATCCTATACACTTCTTCTCATAGTCAAGCTAATGTGATAATTGCAGATTTTACTTTAAACCCTAATGTCTTTAGTAAAACTCCTTATTCTTGCTCTATTCAATCTTTTAATCTAAATAAGTTAAGTACTATTTGGATACTTGATAGTGGGGTAACATACCATATTACTTGCTCTTTTGATTTTTTTTTACATATTATAAATCTCTTTCTCAAGTGTCTTTTAGATTACCACATGGTAAACAAATATAAGTCAATCATGTTAGTATAGAAAAATTATCGCCACTTCTACATGATGTTCTTCTTTTCCTGAGTTGATATTTAATTTTGTTCAGCTAGCAATCTTAGTTGTATGTCTAATTATTGCCCGAAATTTAATTTTGATTATTGTTGTATTCAAAACTTGAGTTCATGGAAGTAGATTAGTCTAGTTAAGAAATTGGACAGTCTGCGTTATTTGATGTCTCCAAATTCTCAAAATATAAATCTTCATCATTCTTTAACTTGTTTTGTAGCTTCATTTTCTAGTTCACAAAGCATCTTATATTAGGACATTCATCTCTTGTAAGGATCCGACTTTTAAACTATATGGATCTTGTTATTATAGTTAGTAACAATGATGAGTGTGAAGTGCTTCATTATGCCAAACCAAAAAGGTCAACATTTCCAATTAGTAATCACATTATGCCAAAAGAAAAATGTCGCCATTTCCAATTAGTACTATATCATTTTTTTCTTTAATTCATGTAGAAATTTAGGGGCCTTATTCCATTGCCATAATTAATGGTCATCTTTATTTTCTCTTTGTAGTTGGTGATTATAATCGTTTGCTTGGATATTTCTAATGAAAAGCAAGTTAGAAGTGAGACCAATTTTGCAAGATTTTTATGTTTTTGTTTCAAATCAGTTTGGTGTCACAATTCAGAAAATTAGATTTGACAATGGCCAAGAGTTCAGTATGTCATCCTTTTATACAATTTAAGGCATCATACATTAAACTTCATGCATTTAAACACCATAACAAAATAACATCATTTAAAGAAAGCATCAACATATTTTAAACGTGTCTCTAGCACTTCAATTTTAAGCAAATCTTCCTGTTCATTATTGGGGAGATTTTACCTTCATGTTTTTCATCTTATCAATTGAGTCCCTTCACCTATTCTCGATAACAAAAACTCCCTTTGAACTCCTTTACAAAAACATCACATATTTATGCATACCTCAATGTCTTTAGATGTTTATGTTATATTCTACACATGATAAGCCCAAACACAAACTTGATTACAAGGATTCAAATTGTGTTTTCTTGGGTTATTCTCGTAAAACCAAGGGATATAAAGTGTACAATATTTACACTCATCATGTCAAATTGTCAAGAGATGTTGTATTCTATGAATATATATTCCTATATGTTAATATTTCAGCCTCTTGCACTTGGGATATGATTCTCCTATATTCTATAATCAAGTCCCCCAATTGATAACACACTTCTTTCTAATACTATAGATCAGTCAAAACCTTTTACTTGACCTCCCATTCTCGATTCACCTACTCTTATTATTCCCAGTGATATTTCTAATCCCAACTCTGATTCTCCCGCTCCTATCACCTCCTCTTCACCTTCTCTTGTACCTCTTATACGATTCACTAGATAAAGAAAAACATCCTCATGTCTTTATGACTATCACCATTAGCTCAGTCAGTCTCCTCTTCAGTCTAGTCTTCTACCAAATTTAGGACATAAATCAACATCAATCTCACTACCATCAGGTAAGTCTTATTCACTTGATTTAGTCTTATCTTACAATAATTTACCTACACCTTCTCGAGTTTTTCTATTAATATCACAGTTATTTTTTATCCTCAATCTTATGAACAAGCTACGCAACATGAGCGCTAAAAATAGGCTTTGCAAGATGAAATTGCAGTTTTGGAGGCCAACAATGCTTGGAGCCTAACAACTTTGATTCCAACCAAAAAGGCAATTAATTGTAAATGGATGTATAAGGTCAAGTATAAAGTTGGTGGATCTCTTGAAAGTTATAACTATAGGCTTATTGCAAAGAGATATACACAACAACATACCGTTGATTATTTTGAAACCTTTTCTCTAGTGGCAGAGTGACAATAATTCGAGTACTTCTTGCAATTGCTACTGTGCAGGAATGGTATCTACAACACTTGGATAATAACAATGCATTATTACATAGAGATTTAAATGAAGATGTATACATGTAAATACCATAAGGTTTCATTACTTCTACTCCTTATTAGGTTTGCGAATTGCTAAAATTTCTATATAGTTTGAAGTAGGCCAGCCGTCATCGATATGTAAAATTTACAAAGACCTTAATTGCAGAAGACTTTGTATAAGGCAACTTAGATCCTTCTCTATTTATTAAGGCCACTAGTATTGCACTTCTAATATTTCTGATTTATGTTAACGATATTATTATCGCCAGAAATGATCTTAATGTCATCTCATATATTAATTCTCGCTTTCATCAATAGTTTAAAATTAAGGATTTGGGAGAGCTACATTATTTTTTGATACTTCATACTTCTACTGGAATTCCTCTAACTATGAGGAAATATACCTTATAACTACTTTCTAATACAAGCTTCTTTGAGTCTAAACCAATATCTACTCCAATCATGCATGGCACACAATTGTCATCTATAAGGGATACTCCTTTATCAGTTATCAACTCTTATATGCGATTGGTCGATAAATTTCTATTTCTCACCATCACTCAACCACTCATATCTTTTATAGTACATCAACTATCTCGGTATCTTAATAAGGCATGTTATACTCATTTACAAGTAGCACATAAAGTTCTCCGTTATCTCAAAGATATGTCAGGATAAGGGTTATTATTTTTGCTCCTACTGCTATTCACCTTCGTGGATTTTTTAATCCAATTAAGGTTCTTATCTCGATATTCGATGCTCCATTATTGGTTATTGTATTTTTCCTTAAGAATCTCTTATTTCTTGGAAAGCATTATGGCTCATCTTTAGAAGCTGAGTATGGAGCATTTGCGACGTCAACATGAGAACTCCAATGGCTTCATTACTTATTAGATGATTTGCATATTACTCATCAACAGGCTACTACATTATTTTATGATAATCAATCTACCATTCAAATTGTAGAAAATCTAATTTTTCATAAGCATACAAAACACATTAAAATTGATTGTCATATTATTTGTGGAAAACTCTAAGCTATAGTTATCAAACTTCTTCCTATGTCAACTACACATCAGTTAACAGACATCTTCACCAAGTCATTGCCATCTTCAGGGCCAGCCCTGGATAAGGGCAAGGTGGGCATTTGCCCAAGGCCCATCTTTATAAATGATAAAATAGGGCTATTTTTATCCCTATAAAAAATAAAATGAAACAAGATAGGACTTATTCTTGACCTCATAAAGAACAACAAAAAGGACCTATATTTTGTTTATTTTTATTCTATATGAGGGCTCAAAAATAAGCAAAAATAAGAACTTTTTTTACTTTGCCCAGAACCTATAAAATATTAAGAACGACCCTGACCACTTCCTCCATTTAGTTTTCTTAAACTAAGTTGAGCTTGCAAAACTTGTATATGCTAGCTTGCGAGAGGGGCTACCAAAATATAAAAATTAAAAAATTGTTTTTTTTCATTTAATTGTAACAAAATGTAATTCACTGTTTTGTTCATTTTCTTTGTTTTATTGTCGTTAGAATCTAGCAATTGTACAGCTCAACAGTAATTATGTATATAATAAAAATGACTTACTGGTAAAGTCAATTTTTCCTCTCCAAATTTGATTGTTCTATTAGAAAAACAGCCAAAACATTCGACTTTTGTTTATCTTTGGAAAGTAAGATATCATAAAAGTTATAATTTATGTTGTCAAAAATATCTTGTTGGTGTGCTTTTGTTTGGAAATTAATATAATTATTGATATTATTTAAATATGTTGTCTTTGAGTTAAGCTTATTAGAATGCTAGGTTCTGTATTGTTGGGTTTGGGTTCCCTCCTATGTGGTAAAACCCATCAATTTTTTAAAGCCCATTTTATTTTAACCCATTAAGGTTAATTTTTGAATTGTTAATGAAATTTTAGTAGCTGCCAAGAGTGAGGAAGAGAAGAGAGAGAGGAGAGAAGAGAGAGATTTTGTCTTCACAAAAGGAGAGATTTTTCACTCGACTCATTTTACTTTTTCGGCCACCGGGAAGTCGTTCACCGTTGGATCGGTCTCATTTTTGGTTTATAGTTTCTAGACATATTGTTCTCCATTCTGAACGGTGGAGATTTGGTTTCGAGGTCTGGAGGTTGAGTTTTTGGATCCAAAAGTGGACTGGTCGCAATGAATTTCCAGAACTGATGAGTTTTTCCATATTCTGATTTTGGTCTACCATTCTTTGTCTGATCGGGCTGAATTTTGGTGAGCATGTTCCTTACTCATTGTTCTTTGTTTTGAACGGTGGAGATTGGATTTGGACGGCTGGAACGTTTCCAGAATTTGTTAGAACAGAAGCCTTTGTTGTGATTGCTCTCTTTGTGTAGTTCTCTACTTTAATTTGTGGCTATATGAGATTGAGCCTTTGATTTCTGGATTTTGTGGCTGTTGATCTCTGTAAGACAGTATTTGTGATAGTGGATTTCATTTGCTTAGACCAAGAGAGGTTCCGTGGTTTTTATCCTTCACACCGAAGGAGTTTTTGCCACGTTAAATAATTGTTGTGTCTTTGTAATTGGTTTTTGATTTGTGCATTATTGGGGCAGCTTGCGATCATTTGGTTTTCTGCCAATTTTTTTTTCTCATTATTACTCCTAATAGATTCATTCAAGTGGGGAAAGATTTATCAATTGATCGTTGCGTGTGTTATACCTGCTTCTTTCCCAACACAGTGGTATCAGAGCCTAGTTAAATTTGTTAATTGGGTACTTGATAGTGGTGTTGCACATCATGTTGCTTCAAGGAGAGAACTCTTCACATCCTATACTCCTGGTCATTCTGGAATTTTACGGATGGGTAATGAAACTGTATCCAAAGTAGTGGGCATTGGCACTGTGACTGTGGAGACCAACCTTGGAATGAAGTTGGTGCTTAAGAATGTTAAGCATGCACCAGATGTAAGGTTGAATTTGATTTCTTGTGAAAATTTGTATCGTGATGGATATGGCACAAATTTGTTTGAGCAAGGCACAGTTTATAAAGGGTCCTTGATTGTGGCTAGAGGGTTTAGAGCTTCGGGCTTGTATTGGTTACAAACTACAATCCCTACAAATCTTGTGAATGCAGTTGAGAATGATGGCTCTTCAGATTTATGGCACAAGAGGTTAGGTCACATCAGTGAGAAGGGACTGAATATTCTAGCTAAGAAGAATTTGCTTTCTGGT
>JANVCQ010000009.1:20004226-20023098 GCA_025531925.1 Erythroxylum plowmanianum | reverse complement strand
ATAATTGTTGTGTCTTTGTGATTGGTTTTTGATTTGTGCATTATTGGGGCAGCTTGTGATCATTTGGTTTGCTGCCATTTTTTCATTATTACTCCTAATAGATTCATTCAAGTGGGGAAAGATTTATCGATTGATCGTTGCGTATGTTATACCCGCTTCTTTCCCAACATGTACTACAGATTTATTAATATTTGGGCATTATAGTGGTTACATGTGACAAAAAAATTAACCATTCAATACCTATGATTCCTTTGAAAAGAGAATTATCATAGACGGTTAATATTTGTTTTACACTTTGCCATTGTGATTTGTGATGCTCAAATATCAATACACACCTAACATGGAGCGCTTATACTCAAACAAACTTAATTATACCAAACTAAAATACTAGCAACAAATAAGTTGATTACTAATCATCTCCTTAAAAATATTTAAAAAAACTATATTAAAAGAGCAGAAAAACATAAATAAAAAATTGTTAAGATATCTTAACTACATAAATTAGAGCTTTCACGATATATATTGCCAACTTAAAAAAGTTTAATATTTTGTCATTTTTATAAGAACTTTCAATTCATGATAGATTAAATTTTTAAAATTATGATTGAAATTCAAATTATTAATTTCTATTAATTTACAAATAATTAAAATTTAAAAGATAACAAATTTTTTTAACTTATCTTGAATCTTCCAATTTACAATGTTCAAGTGACTCCTTATCATCATGAGATAATATCAAAAAATTAAGAAGAATTTTAGTATTTACATGGACATTGACAGGAGAAGATATTACGAAACAAACATTTCAATCAAATGATATTGTATATTTTAAATTTTCACATATTACACTATGTAATATCAGACAAGGGAAGATGAAGTTGTTTTGATGAACTTTGTTAACTTTTTAAGAGAGAATGGCGTCTACATTGTGTTAATAAAGACCAGATATTAAAACGAAAAGAATGTCTAAGCTATCAATATAATTAAATTGATCCAGTAAATAAACGTAATTGAATTGATGGCATGCCAGCTCCAGCTAATTAATTCCTAGTGATTCCGGTGTCGATGAATAATAAATGTATGAACTGTTAATTTATGTTGTAACTTTTGTCCGGACGAGCATTAAATCACAAAATTCGGGTCTCTCATGGACTTCTTGTGAGGAGACAGGTTGTGTCTACTGTCTAGTACCAGGGAAGGCATGGACATGTAGACTAAAGATTCAGAGATAATGACAGCTACCTTAGCCAACTAGGTCCCTGATATCTGAGACGAAGTATTCTATCTAATATTACTCTGTCTATTAGTTAATAAAATATCGCCATTTCCGCTTAAATTTTAAATGACATTGGCACTTAAACATAATTATCACGCCTCTAATATAAGTATCACGGCGTTATACTTAAGTTACACCCGTGACAGTTACGAGTGACTAGTGACTTAAAAATTTAAATAAAAATGATGATATATTTTAATTAGACAGAATAATACTATACAGAAGATCCGCACTCTTAGATGTTTGGGAACAAAGACTTTTCTCATGGTGGTAAACAGTAAAGATTATCAAAGAGACTTGAGTGTTTTTGTCGGATGGTGATCACATGGTTGAGTTGTTCCAAAATAACCACACAGTGTTGGTTGGATTAACAGAGAAGAGGCTGGCTTATCCTTATTCCATAATTAGGGGAAGAAATAGCACGGGATAAGGGTATCTCTGAAAAGTTGGAAACTGGAACGTCTAACAGGAACAATGAACCGGGAACGTTATGAAGAATTCAAGTCTTGGTGGTTGCCGTGTGCAGCTGTCGTTGTTAGCTTTTCCATTTTCTTGCTACGCCAGACCTGGCTCCTGAGGACAACCACCAAATTTCAGATTTCAGAGGCTAGGGTTACCTCTTAGCCTTAGGTGATGATTCGTATAAGAAGTGAAAGTATGACAAGTTGGAAGAATTCAGACAACAGACTGACTATGTAATGTAATACCAACGTGCATTCCTTCTTATAATCTAATCATCACGACAAGTATGAACTAATGACATATTTTATAATTTACTGCAACGATTGTGGATGAAACACGTACAGCCTAACTATTTAACCAAAAACATCAAAATAGAGAAACCCTTCCGTGCTCTTGGAAGGTGGATTAACTACCCAGCTCCCAGCTTTTTCTTTCTTTGTTAATGAGAACTAACTAGCCAGTTTGTCAAGAAAGTTTAGAACACAAATAAAGAAAGAGCAGTACAAGTAAGGAATTTGGCGTGATTGCCTAAAATTGCTCCGGAATTAGTACTAATTAATTACATATACTTCAAGCTCTTTCTAACTTCTCTCTAATCATGCTATATCTGTCTTGACTCTTTGACATTACTGTGTTCTCCATCATCATTCATCATTATTGTTTTACTCTAAATCTTTGACCTTGTGGGAGCTTAATTGCGCTCCCTCTTCTAATGCTGGCCTTGTGGGGACTTCTTTTTCCTATCACAAAATCACCTAATAGAGTTAGATTCCAAACTACTTGATTTAAGGGTTTGTTTCCTTCGTCGATCTATCAATTTTCTGAGTAATCACCGGTACAAATGTAAGACAACATGATTAGTTAGCTAGCATGCCGTAACCCTTTCTTTTTCTTAATCCTAGCAAATAAGGCCTTTAACAGGATAAAATATCCATTGACGATGAAGAAAATGAAAAAAGTAAATAAAAGACAAGAAAAGCAGTTGAAGCGGAAGCCGAGCCTAGTAAAAAGCCGAGGTTGTCGATTCCCGTTACCCGATAAGAACACGCGCTGTTGCACGTGCAAGGACAGTCCATAGTCCATACTCGGTCATTAGGACTCGTAGTTCTGACAAATTATAAAATTCAATTAAACAAAAAAAGGAGTATTAGGTAAAAACAGATTAAGAACTACTACAGTGGAGTCCGAGTATATATAATATAAGCAAGCCCCTTCAACACACTGTCTTCACTTCACTCCCGGATTTAACTCCCAACGAACTCAGAGCCCACAAGCAGGGCATGGTTCAGTTATTAATGCCTTTCAACAAGAAAGCGTGAGACAGACACAGTTCAAGCTTTAAAATATACTTGCAGAGGGAGTGAGTCAGCGAGAAAGAAAGAGAGAAAATGGAACTGAGTAAGGTTACTCTGGAGATCTTCTCGAAACTGGAGCAGAAATGGCTCTCTCACTGCGAAACAGCTAATAAGACGCGAGTGCTCAGCATTGACGGCGGTGGAACCACCGCGATTGTTGCCGGCGCCTCTCTTATCCACCTCGAGGACCAGATCCGCCTCAAGTTTGGAGATTCAAACGCGAGAATCGTCGATTTCTTCGACATTGTCGCTGGCACCGGTATTGGAGCTATCCTCGCCTCCATGCTTGTCGCTGACGACGGTTGCGGAAGGCCCCTGTTTTCTGCTAGAGAAGCTGTTGCATTTGTTGCTGAGAACAACTGCGAAATTTTCAAGGTTAAGACAGCCGGATTCCTCCGGCGGCGAAGGATACTCTCCGGCAAGAGCATGGATAAGGTATTGAAGGAAGCGTTTAGGAGAGAAGATGGGACGATTTTGACCCTGAGGGACACGTGTAAGCCTCTTCTCGTTCCTTGCTTTGACCTCAGGAGCTCTGCTCCCTTTGTGTTCTCTCGCGCGGACGCGTTGGAGTCCCCTAGTTTCAACTTTGAGCTATGGAAAGTCTGCCGCGCCACGTCAGCGACTCCAAGCGTCTTCAAGCCGTTTAACTTAACGTCTACCGACGGGAAGACGTCGTGCACCGCAATTGACGGAGGTCTGGTGATGAACAACCCAACCGCAGCGGCAGTTACTCACGTACTCCACAACAAGCGGGACTTCCCGTTGGTTAACAGCGTGGAGGATCTGCTCGTTCTGTCATTAGGTAACGGTCCGTTGAGCGGATCACCACCTAGAGTGAGGAAGCTCCGTCGTAACGGCGAGTGCTCGACGTCGTCAATTGTTGACATTGTTTTGGACGGAGTTTCGGAAACTGTAGACCAGATGTTAGGTAACGCATTCTGTTGGAATCGTGCGGACTACGTTAGAATCCAGGTAAAAAATGCTGATGGATATTAGTTTGGTTGCTAGGAAAATTTTACGAAAAGAAAAGAATCATCGTAGTATTTTACCACTGTAAAATCCCATTTAAAGAAGAGATTTGTAGTGAAAAAACTGAACTATTGACCGCGTGAAATGTGTCGCAGGCAAACGGATTGAACAGTGACGGAACGGTGGGCCCGAGAGAGGAAGACGAAGTGTTGCATGAGAGAGGTGTGCAGTCGTTACCGTTTGGCGGGAAGCGCTTACTAACGGAGACCAACGGACAAAGAATCGAGGGCTTCGTAAAACGCCTTGTTGCTTCCGGGAAGTGTAGCTTGCCTCCTAGTCCATGCAAGGATTCCACCATTAGCCATCTTGCTAACGGCCGTTAGAGCCATTTACGCTACTTCACTTTGTTATCAGTTTTCTGTTTCCTTTTTCGAAATTTTAACTCTTTTATTTGACTCTACTTTTAGGGCATGACCATCCATGGTTGGAGTTAAAAGTAGTTAAAACCGTTTTTGCTCATCCTTGTCGTCTCTAATCGAAACTAGCTATCTACTTATCTTTTACGTAGGTATTTAATAAAGCTTGAAGTATATGTAATAGTAATCATATTTTAATTAAATTAATTGATTAGATAATAATTAAAAGTCAAATCAGCATTGAATTTAAACACAGTCAAATTTTTTGTTTAATAGTGGAAAGTCCTTACCTGCTGGCCAAACAACTAACAAAGGGTTGCTGAATTTGGGCATAAATACTGTTTTGACCTGTTTCATGAACAATAGTACGAAACATCTAGTTGGGACTGCACTCTTAAGCACGTATAAGGTAAAAAAAGGAATCATATTCCGTTACTAGGTGTAAGGATAGAGAGTTAGAGACCCCAATTTGAAGTATGTAATAATAATATTTATAAAAAAAGAAGAAATGTAAACTTTTCTTATTAGTATCTATTTCTCCTTTATCCTTTTGGTGGGTTAACAGAGACTTCTACTTAACTCACTTGCACTAGAATAGCCCCTGTATTGTACTCTTATGAGCCGTACCATACCTTGGTACATAGCATCCGAAGATTACTTTTATGTGTTCAGTAGACTAGTTTTCAACTGAAGCCAAGGCTTAGAGCTTAGCCAACCTGGCTCTGGTTCCTCTTGGCATGGCACAGTTAATAAAACCGTAATAGATGTTTTTTCTATATTATTTCCAAAGGTCAATTTTAGCAATGAATTCAAAACTTATTAGATTCTTTCTTTTTATATAATAGTAATAGAATGACCTACGATCGGTATTTTCAGAGTAGATATTAGATTAACATGTGGAGTCATGTGTTTGTAATAAGTAAATAATTAAGCAACTGGGTGTGGCATGTTTTAAACTAATCCTTATTAGTTAGCACTCCTTGTGCCTTTGCCAAGATTTGAATCTTTGTCACAAATAAATTAATAGTACTTGTTTCTCCACAAACGATTCAACTTAATTCCCTCCTATTTTTACCTACCAAACTAAATCAGTCTTTCAACCACAGCCATAGAAGTAGGAAATTGCTACCAAATAAAAGGCCATGTCCCCACCAAGTAATTAGAATCGTACAATTATGGTAAAAGCTGGCTTGATTCTACTATACTATAAAGTAGAAACTATTTTACGAATTTACTATCACCTCACTTTGCACATTTAATGATGAGATGCCCGGGTATCTCTTTTCCTTTCCTCAACCCCTTCGTTTCTTAACAGTGTCTTCCTCTTTTATTAAAGTAGATTCCGCAACTATCGAACGTGTTAATTTTAAGTAATTTTTACGAAATATTGTCGAATTACTACTTACTAGCTATAAAAAGAAATAAATGATGCAAGTTAAGCTAGAAAATGAAAAAGATAGTCTGCCTCAAAATTTGAAGTTCAGGTATTGAATTAGAATAACCACTCATCCAAATTTCCTTTTTACTATTCTATTCCTAATATACAATAAATTAAGATGTAATTGGACTTCTTATTACGACATGTCTCCAGAACCAATCCTGTCAACTTTTTACCATTCTATACAAACTATAACAAGCCCTCGAAGCCTATATATAGTTATGATGCTTCCTATTTAATATCCATCCCACAATATAATAATTACTTCGCAGCTGTAATCAATCACATAACGACGACCAAGACGACAATATCTAGAGCAAAAATTAAGGGTGTGAGAGTGTGAGCTTCGGTGGGTTAGCTGGTGACCAAACTCACTATTCCTATTTAATTTCCTACCAAAAAAGGTTGGTTCCTTTCTTAATCTAACACTAGTTTTTATCTCAACCTTAATCATTATGACCTCTTAATTCAATATTTAAAATCTGTTTATATCAAGACCTTTATATCCTCTTGAACAAAAATCTCATATAACACATATTATTTTTTTTCTTTGAAATAGGATGATATCACATAAAATTTAGATTAATAAAATCCTAATACAGATTAATTGGTAAAATTAACAGTAAATTAAAGTACTAAAAATATATCAAAAGAATTACAAGGTTGTGTAGGGTTCAAGCGACATTGTGGAGTTATCAATCACAGAATTAAGCAATTAAGATTAAGGTCCAAGTTATACTCCAAATTCCAAAGAATCAAAGTCACACCCACCAAACCTCTTTAAACTACTTTTATTTCGATTAGGACATAACTTTCTCGCACACTTCATGCATAGTACGTGTCGTTCGGTAAGATTTCGTTTGCATTCTTCAGTATTAAGTAAAGTTTATAGCATTATTAAAAATATTCAAAGCTTAAGGATGAGTGGCTTTGTACTTGTTTCCACTCGACAAAACAAGACCGTAATAATATTTGATTAGACTGGAAGCATGACACTCGCAGAAGGTACTATTAAGTAGATGGTAGCTGTTGTTCAGGTGGAGCCGGCCAACTCGAAGAGAAAAATTTATATGCATGTGAAATTACTAGGAAAGAATAAAATGATTATCGAATTAAAAATATACTTCTAATGTAAGATTAGAAATATGTATATATATATACTGTATCCGAATTGTTTAAGAGTCACGTTGTGAGGCGTATTTTGACAACTTGGGACCGTGTCCAGGCATAATAAGACAGAACAAATACGTCCAATTTTGTGTTCTAAGTTGAACTTTACATGTTATCCACCTAATGGCCTTGTCGATGAGAATCCAAAGTACAACACAAACTTCCGCTGGTAAAATTAAGGAAAACTGGCTACCTATTGTGTATGACAATAATTACGTACGGATGCATAATGCTAAGTAGGAAACACAAAAAATGCAAATGTCAATACAAAATTTTCATTAAATTTTTTATTAATTATTTGTTAGCAATAAATATTTTCAATCTAAAGTACATTAATAGAGAGAGTTTTGAATTTCTAATGTTATATATAGTAACAAGAATAGAACATATGATCAATTACTAACACCTGGTAATTAATATAATCATAAAGAGAGAAGACCAATTTTTATACACACATTGTTAATTTAAAATTAATTAATTACTGAATTAAATTACTTAATTCACTAATTCATCTTCAAAATATTGTTTTCTAACCTTAGCCTGTCAATTTATAAAAGAGCTAATTAACAACATTCCTAGTAATTTCAAAATTCTACGTACTATGATCATCTCAAAAATTATTATTAATCTGACTCTTACGTTTCTGTTTTTATTAAAAAAATTACGATGCATTATAAATAGATTACCTTGTATTAATTGTTGATGGAATACAAGTAACATCTCACCCAACAATCCAAAGGGTCGTCGTCGCTACATATGTTAGCACTTGTACCGTTCAAGATAAAGGGCTCCACTCCTTTTCCAAAAAAAAAGTTGGAAAAAGCTATTAGGAGGCCGTTTTGCTCGTGCGAAGATGAGCAAAGGACAGCTAGAAATAAAAGATGTTAACCTACCTTACCTTCTGCTCCTACATTAACTCTTTCGAATCCTGCGATGCTTATAATTAATCTAGTATCGGCGCGGCTTTGTATGGACTACTGGCCTCACTCAATAAGTATAGAACCACTTGAGGGTGGGACATATTTAATGTGTTTTAGAGATTAATTCTAAATATATTTATCCTGTCTGCTTCCTGAAAAGATTCCACCAAGCCCAAATTGTCTTTTGTTGCATTTAATTATCAACGTCGAAATCGATATGATGGAACAGAGTTCGATCGATCATCAAATATCTATGCGAGCTCGCTCTACCACTTAGCTCAGGCCGCTAGGGGTCTTCCCCTCTTTTCTACCCAAAAAAAAAAAAATGCTTAGCGTCATACTACAATAACAGACCGATAATTAAGGATAGAGAAGGATTGTGCATAGGCTAAAGATATGTGAACCGGTTGAACTAATTAGGGTGTGTATCTATATTAATTAACCTCAATCTCTGAAATATCGTGCATCAATTGTTCCTCATCTGATTCAACTCTCTTAAGTGCTATAAGTATGTATGTAATTCTTAATTTGAAGTCCTAACCCTGTCGATCTTGTTGGTATTCTGATGAAGTAATTAGCTTGTAGAAATCTTATATGACGCAAGTACTTTCTATTCATCTTGCCTAGAAGATTTATTGCTTGTGATGCCAAAAACATTGTTATAAGAATCCACTGAATACTGTATAGCTGCCAATTGATGTTGTTTTGTCTCCCGCAAGAAACATGTACAAACTACTAATGAAGCAAGTAAGTAAGTAAACAGAGTTACTGAATAATACTCTCTTATTCAGCTTGTATCGTATCCAATCATTATATACAATATACTAACTACAAATGTTTAACAGAATACTAACGCCTAACAGTACTAACCTTTAACAGTAACTGTACACTATCAGTTAACAATTAATTATATACAAGTGACTGAATAAATATCTAACTAATTATATCTTTCACAGAACCTACCCGGCTTGAACGGAGATTAATCTGAATGTGGATGGCTTAAAAATGTCTTCTTATAGTTGGGATCATTCTAAGACACCTCGTGAAAAAAAAAAAAGAAAAAAAAAAAGGACACAAGATTTCACAGCATGCATGAGAGCTGATTTTGGGCAAGAAAAATTATTGCAAACTGCAAAGGTTACCCCCCAATACTCTTACCCATTTCGGGTTTCGTTCGTCTCTCTCTCACTCATGCGTACGTAGTCCATTTTCAGGTCACGGATGCTTAGTTCTTGACTTTGATCAGCCAGGATGTGAGTTGTTGACTAGACAGCGGATGGTGACAACAGCAAGAAGTGGACTCCAATCAATACAACCCATCTTTCCGTGTCCATGGATCTTATGAACAGGTGTTATATTCCCTCTTCAACGTAGAAATACGTGTATAAATAATATTAGATTCTGATAAGATCTTGTCTCCTTGGTCTTGTCTTGAGTAATCTGTTTCATGTCATCAAATCGCACCTCGTCATAAAGTGAGGAGGTACGTACATACCTATCCGATTCTTTACATTTACTTCATGTCTAGTGGCTGGCTACTGTTATGAGAAAATCAAAGACATATTATATATTCTCCAGAGGACACCATCAGTGGTTCTGAATAGAAAGGGGTGAGTATAGCTAGTTAACGTAGAGACATTGATGCTGTGTGGGTAATTAGCTTTCCTATAATATGTATATGCAGTGAAGCTCTTGGTCCAAAATTATTTCAGTGTTTATGGGGTTTTGTTTGTATTAGGAAGGTGAATACCTTAACAATGCTAGCAGAATCAGTGCATGGCCAGTGTGTCACGAGATTCCCTGACAATAAGTTTTGGAACAAAAAGAAAGGGAAGCAAAAGACACTGAAAACCACAAGTTGGTTGCTTCTATCCAAGGTCTTTTAAGTTTTAACAGCCATTCTATCCATTTGTTTTCAGTAGATTTTGGCATCTTTTGGGTAAAAACAAGTACAAACCATTGCTTTGTTCCTTTCCAGGATGTACCAGCTTCTATTATAAAATTTGTATAGAACTTATTCCTTTTTTCTCCTTAACTTGCTTCCATTGATATGTCCAAGGAATCTTTGCCTACGATGTTAATTGGAAAACCTTTACTAATCGAAAATGGTTATAACTAATTACAGTAGAAAGACAGATACTCCTACAAAGTTAACAAGTGTATGACACGGGGTATAGTGACAAGAGCAAGAGAAACTAGCAGATCCTTTTTGATTACTGAAGCTTAGAAACGCAACAAAGAAGTCACGGTCGTGTCCTTGGAAAAGAAATAAGCGTGAATGCCACAATGTGTTCATGGGATCTTGAGATTGCTGAAGGGGATTCTAGGAAGAAGATAGTCCGGTGCTGAAAAACATGATCGGATATTAATTTCAGCAAAATTCAAGGTTTATTACATGGCATACGCTTGGCACACATGCATGCAGGCAGCCGCATTGTATTTTGGTTCTAGGATGCTTTCTCAGTATCAAAAGTCAAAATGTTCGATGTCTAGGTAATTTGGCCTGTATCGTAGTTTCCTGATTGCTCTACTTCTAAACAGATTTTAAGGGATACCCGTCATAAAGTATAAGCAGTAGAATCATAATGGACACGAACTTCTATCTATGGTTAGTGGTTACCAACTCCACTTGCTTATTTGGGATTTCTGTATTACTAATTGGCTCAAAACCTCAAAAATCGGATTAAAAAGAGATTTGGTGTACTTGAGATATTTTTTTTTTCTTGTAAAATGAGAACTTGAGAGACTTTAGATAAGTGTACTTCGCAGCAGATTTTGTATCCGGTGGGTGGATCGCATGTTATTTTATTGGCGAGTAAGAGATGTGTGTATATATCTTTCTTACTTCACCGTAGCACCAGGAGCATTCAACGTCCAAGAACAGGGAGCAGTACTACATAGTCACGTGGCTACTTGGCACGCCTTTTGTAGTGTAGAGTTTATATGTGCTTGAAGGTGTACGTGGTGAAGGTTTTGGCAGGAGTATTATATGATCAAGACAAACACCTACCCGAGCGAATGAACAATTGATTGACGTTTTTTGTCATTTATGTGTATGGTAGAGGGACACACAGAGGGAAGAATCCAGCGAAAGGATTGTACTCACTGACTCGGACAGTAAAGAGGGAGGACTGCTAGTACGACAAGGGCCTTGTACGGGGCCGCGAATACGCCGGTGATGTCGTTAGGGAATCCGAACTGAAGGCCATGGGAAGTTTCTCTGGCCATTTTGATTATAATACTTGTAAAAATTGCAATCACTCCTGTCCTGTCCTGACAGTGAAAGTTGGCATCTTTTATTTTCTTTTTGTTTTGGTACGGGACTCCACATGGCCGCTGGTCCAAAGGATGTCTTCCAAGTTCCAACTCTCTCATCACACTTTTGTTCGTCACTAGCTAGCTTAGTCCACAGCCACCAGTATACTTCACGATCCAAGCACAAAGCAGGGCTAAATATAAATAGGTGAAACGAAATTCTTATTAGTTTAACGTTTTCTAAAGTTAGTACCTTATTCTTAAAACATTGGTTCTAAATTTTCTGTCTCATTTATTCAACACCAACTCTGTTAAATTAATTCACATTTCAATGAGTCCCACCAAAATCTATAACTGTGCATAAGTGGAAGAGAATTGGTGTTGGATAAATGGGACAGAGGATTTGCTTCCTTAAAAATCGAGTTAAAATTTGAAAAATAATATTAATTTTAATCTCAAAATTACACTGTAATCAGGTGTTTTCAATTTTAAAAAGAATTAAATTCTTGAAAGCCCAAAAGGGATAACAAAACCTGACCTCAAAACGTTTTGGGCCCAATAATGGATCTGAGAGTTTGAGCTAGTGAAAACTGAACAGAACATCAGACGCTTGTTACTAGTTCGTACCATCGTATCCTTCAGATTTCTTCAGTTCCTGTGGTAGCTTAGCCTGGACATGGGTGTCGTACTCTTGGGGCAATGGCCTTCCGTTTCCACAACTTGGGTTCAAAACCTTCATTTCTGCGGAAATCAGGAGCACTTGTCACGGAAGACTTGTTTTAAAGTTAAGTCTTGTGTATCGTCCCCACCTCCCGTAATACAGGCAAGAAGCAGTCCCTTACTTCTAACTCTGTTTTTTTCTAACGGGAAAGACGCAAATGAGCGGGAAGATTGTATAGAATGCAACTTTTTTCGGTTCTATTGACTGCTTTTGCATTTTTATGTTTGGTTTTCCATTTTAAGATGGTACCCTCTTATTGTCCGTTAAGTTGTACTGCTACTATCATAGCTATTCTACTTGTCTCCCTTCTTAACGTGACAAATGAACTTGGGATTCTGTCATAATTGAACTTGTAAGCTCAGAAATGAAAGAGATAATGTAATTTGCTGGAGGGAATTATGGCAGCTTGTTGGTAGGAGAACTCCAAGTTTATATGAGAATGGAAATGCCAATTTGGACATTGCCCTTGATGGTTGCGGAGGTGATTTTGATTGGGTTGATCTTGATTCTGACCTTTATTATTGGACTAAGGAACTCCGGCCTGTTCAGGTGCAATTCACGGTTTGATTTTTACGATTTTTTCTATTACTCGTGGTCACTGAATGAAAACAATTACCGCTTTACCGGGGTCATTGAATGGCTTAGTTTATATTGTTGTTGGGTGCTTGAATCGTGCAGTGGTACCCTGGACATATTGCAAAATCAGAAAGGGAGCTTAAGGAGCAGCTTAAGTTGATGGATGTTGTGATAGAGGTTCGGGATGCCAGAATTCCTCTTTCCACTACTCATCCTCAGGTTTGTTTTAATGTGAATGACCTGGTATTTACAAAGAAAAAAAGAAGCATGTTGAATTTGCATTTTATGTGGCTTTCGTTTACTTTGCATTCTTATGTGTTGGAATTACACCCTCTATGCATGTGATGTTCTTCCTATTTTCTAGATGGTTTGCCTGAGAAGCAATGGTAGTCAACTCTCGTTTAACTAATTGTTTAAACTATTTGGGTTTCTCGTGGTATGCTTTGGTGTGAACTTTGTTGCATTTGGTTTCGAAAGATTCTTAATTTTGGTCTAGTTAAATATGAGTTCAACGTTTATGGTCTCAGCTTCAAATGTTCTATGTCCTTAACTTTTGCAGATGGACTCCTGGCTTGGGAATAGGAAAAGGATTTTAGTGTTGAATAGAGAAGATATGATATCCAAGGTAGATCGTAATTCCTGGGCCAGTTACTTCGCAAGGCAAGGAGTGAAAGTTGTATTTTCCAATGGGAAACTTGGGATGGTATTTGAAGAAAAAACCTGCTTTCAGCTTCTGCGAATTTTAGATTCCAGAGTGTGGTGTGATACTTAAAAAGTCTCATTCTCAGGGTACCATGAAGCTGGGCAGATTTGCAAAGGCGTTAGGGGCAAGTGTTAACAGCAAACGTAGAGCCAAGGGACTCCTTCCCCGTCCTGTAGGTTTCTGATGATTAACAAAGCCAATTTAGCCTTTTCGCTTTAATAAGTTGTAATCATTTTGTTGTGACATGTTACACCCTCTGACTTATTTTTGTGCTTGTGTTCTGTTTATAGTTATTTCTCTTCGCTTCCCACTGTCACAGGAACAGTATTTTTGGGCCATTGTCGTATGAGATAGCCTGGAACTGATTTTCAACATTAGAAACCATTGTGCATTGCATTTTTAAATTGTGCTAATCGTGAGTAAGTCATCTAAATTATTGAGTTTATTACGTCACTTAGATTAGCATGATTTCACATGAAGATTTTAGATTCATAATTGGTAAAGACTATTGAGACTTCCAATCTTGAAAGTACTTGCATATGAAACAGGCCCTACTTTCATGTTGTCAACAGTGATTATCAGCAAGTGGCATAACTCTTTTTCATTATGATTATCTGTTTCTACTTGACCAGTACCTGTTAAAACTAACTTCTGATGCCTGATAAAGGTCCAGCAGCATATGTGATGAGCCATTTTCATTATTGTTCAGGTTCGAGCTGGGGTTGTTGGGTATCCAAATGTTGGAAAATCGTCTTTGATTAATCGCTTGCTAAAGCGTCGAATGTGTCCAGCAGCCCCGAGGCCTGGAGTCACACGAGAATTAAAGTAAACACTTTGTTTTGGTTGTTTCTTCTTTGCATCTTGGAAAAGACCTTTTATTCAGGCAATTTAACAATTTTTGGTCATACTTACACATTTTACTTCTATTGAATTTTCCTTTACTCCAAAAAGATGGGTTCAATTTGGGAAAGACCTCGAGTTGTTAGACTCCCCAGGAATACTCCCAATGCGGATTAGCGATCAAACAGCTGCTATAAAACTGGCTATTTGTGATGACATTGGAGAAAGATCCTATAATGTCATTGATGTTGCCACAATTCTTGTACAAATGCTAAATCGGCTTCCAGCAGTGGGTATGTAGATTTAATTCTTGAGATTATTGCTTGTGATTTTAACTGCCTGAATTATTTTCATTTTGGTCCTTGGCAGGTGTAAAAGCTCTTCAGAGTCGCTACAAGATTGATGTGGAGGGGCACTGTGGTGCAACGTATGTATTAATGCATTCTGTTGTTGCTTCATCTTATTTCCCTTTCTTATTATCTTTTTGTCTTCTTGGGAATTGATCTAATACCCTAAATGGATGTTGGAAACTTGACCGGGAAAGTATGGGAAAATGGAGATCTGACCTCTCACATTCTCTCTCAACCTTCCTTATCTTCATCCTATTAGAACTTTGCTAGTTGATTTGTCTTTCAGGATGAGGTTATATTCCATCTAGTTATGCTCAAACAATGAGAATCATACTCTCTGAATCTTGTCTTGGGATTTATGAAGCTGAGTCAGTTCATAGCCCCAAATTGAATTTGATTTGTATTTCATGAATGCAGATTTATCCATAAACTTGCAGTTCACTTGTTCAATGGAGATAATCATCAAGCAGCTTTCCGCATCTTGTCTGATTTTCGAAAAGGAAAGTTTGGTTGGGTAGCATTGGAGAGGCCTCCCAGGTGATGCTGTTGTCAGCTTTTCTGTGATTCCTTGGATTTCTCAGGGTATCCTTAGGCTACTAAACTTTGAGTGCTGAAGGCCATTAAGACCTCAACTCAGATTTCATGGACTTTAGGGTGCTGTATGGCAGGAGCAAGAAAGCTTCAAATTAAACTTCTAATGAAGAAGCTCATGGTGTCCATGGGAAATCTGTATGAGCACTAAAGATGTTGGGATTATATAGCTCCATAGTGAAACATAGCATTACACTACCGGTAAGTGAAGTACTACAACTAAGTTAAGGTTGTCAGATGTCACATTTGCCTCCCCATGGAAGTTGAAAAATGCTTGCAATGTATAGGCAAATGGTTACAATTTAGGCCATGTACAGGCATAGGGCAAATGATTCAGAGGTTGAATAAGTGGATAGGACGGCCTTGTATTAATTCTTTGCCGTATCCTTGGATATGCTACTTTATACTTCATGTTTATGCTCGAGTCCTATCTAAATTTACCGGTGTTTGTGACATAAGATAAGGAACAGCTGTTGTCTAGAAGAATGTATCTGCAAGATGGTCAAACAATGTAGAAGCAGGAATACTCAAGCTGGTCAGAACGAAATCCAAGTGTTTAGGAACAAGTAGGAAAGAAATAGCAGGACACGTAATTACCTAAACCTGAAGGAAAGTCGGGGACTAGGAACGAAAATTTTATAACCATTCAGTTGCTCAATCTTTGCATACTCTCATGACAAAGAAAATTGCAAGCAGTGGTGTAGGCAGGCAAAAAAGAAAACCATATAACCAAATTCGAATATTATGTTTGAAAATCTAATATGGTACATAACGCTATCATTCTCGAGTACTTGAACGAAATTGCCTTCATCTAAAATCAATACAAGAATTCCTATCTAACCGTGACAAAAAGAATGGGGGACGACAATCAATGTTGAGATGATTTTCTGTCATCTTGCAACAGTTGGAGCACAAGCGGCTGAATCATCGATGTTTGACCAACTTTCCTCAGTTCTACAAGCCTTGATTAGTCTTTCAACCTCAAGCCCTTCAGGGGTTTCTTTTTCCAGTTGATAACAGTATGTTCCAAATGTGTTGAGATTTACCTGAAGTCTGAAATCTAAGGTGAACAAAAACTTCATTTCCAGCCTGTTTAATTCGGTTGTAGTTATCCCTCCTACTTTCGCATAATAGGCATTGTTGAAGAACCTGCCACAAATGAGCGTTGGATCATTAAAATTAAAACCATACAGGAGTAAGCCAGATCAATATGTACGACTTGTGGGAGTTGGTACTTACGCATCATCATTAAACTTTGCTGCTAACATTACACTAGTAATTAGGAGCCGGTGAACATTAAGGGCAGTGAGACGAACACAGGTTTGTTCTAAAAATCTATCCATATATATGTGTGCAATAACAAAACATGCAGGACTGCAGTAAGAGTACTTGAAGATGCGATCAATGTAGTGCCAGATGCTTATTGCGGGAGCTCTTAATGCATGGAAGACTGTAACATCTTTAGTTTCACTCGTCTCTAGAAGCTTCTCATTCTTCTCAACAGCTTTCTCAAGAATAGACGAGAGAAGTGTTAACACGCGTGGAGTCCTTGAAGCTCCTTTCTTTAATTCCTTAAATCCCAACCTTCGGTATACTTCTGGATATATATTCTTCACATTATCAACAGTCAGACTTCCCATATCCAAGCTGCAATGTAAAAGCTTATATCATCATGAACCGCCTAATGAATCACATTTAGCAGACAGAATGCAAGTGGTAGAGGAAAAGAAAACTTGATTAATAAGTAAGAATCTTAAGATATAAAGCTAATAGTGGGCCTTACATGAACTCCATTTATAACAGTTGTTAGTTTAAAGTAGTAAATGTTTTCATGACAATGATAATCCTTCAATGAGAATGCTACCTTTACATTTTTCCAAAGAAGCTGACATAATTGACTAAAATTAAGAATAAGATAAGAGGGCCTTGTAAAATTTCTGCAATTGCCTAAGTATAGGGAGGCTGTCATGAAACAGCCAACTTTTGGTGTTTTTCTTTGGATTTACAGACCGTTAGACATAGTTAAACCAGGCAACAGAAATGCACTTCAAGAAGAAGGTATGCAGAAACAATTGGTCGGTCTAGTTGAACAGTTGAAACATCAACTAAGATGAATGCAGTTTTCCTTGAAGACTCGTTAACTATAAAAATTTGCAAGCAAGTCCCCCATCGTTTCACCAGGCAAAATGCACTTTTCTAAATTTGCTGGAGGTGAGGTTAACAACTTTAGACCGAAACTCTAATTGCAGTAGCCAATTATATTGACCCATGAGAGGAAACGCAAGAAAAGAAGCAACAGCATTCAAATCAAACAAAGCTAAGAAACAAGAACAGCACAACCATTAATCCCAGGCCAATTCTTTAAACAAGAGATCCAACCATAAACACCGTAACAACATACAAACAAGAACTGGGAAAAATCAGAAATGCAAAGAACTTACAGAATTGTCAAATACCTATCTCTTAGGAACCGTGGTCGCTACAGGAAATTCAGGCGCCAAAAGAACATACAACTGAACAATGAATAGAGACAAAAAAAGAAAAACAAAGTCTTAAATTTATGCAGGTTTGTCAACCTCTCTTGTGATCTTGTCTATGCCATGTCTCTTCCCAGAAAGAGCTTTACTTTAGACCTCTATGGGCTAATCCAATCCTTCCTCTCCAACAGATGACTTTGCGTGCCTGTGAGCGTGTAAAAGAAAAAGCGAGAATTGTGTTCCCAACAGTAAAAAATAAAAGCTTTACATTAAAAAAAGGACAGCTTTGGTCACCAACTCAGCGCCAGTGTTTAATTACTAAGCGTGCCACGTCAACGTCTTTGGATTCTTGTCTTCTTTCATATTGCTTTGCTTAAAGCGTCTGTATTATTTAATTTTGTATACAAATATTATTTGTATGACACTCAGTGAGATATAATAAGGTAGCGGCTAATTATCTGTTCCCTTATTTTCATCGAATTAGAAACTAAGGACGCATTTTTATGTGACCTAATTATTTTTAAAAAATTCTAAAACATGTCGGATGGAAAACTAATAAAAAGGGTGACTAATTATAGGGCGACGTAGTTTTAAAATGTTAATTTATAGTTTTTAAAATAAGTTAAATTACAGAAATTTTTTTGTATCTTTTATTACATTTCAAAATTTTGTATCTTTTATTTAAACATTAATTCTATTTTTAGAAAGTACTTTCGCGTCCTTTCAAATTTTACATAAAAATTGTAACTTTGAGTATAAAAATCACCCGTTGCATCTTAATTTTACTAAATTTGAGTATAAAATTTCGAATTTAGAATATAAATGCTAGTTACTTGTGTGGAAGTTAAGGAATCGGAGAATGACGTTGTGCTTATGTTATTTGTCTTTTGGTTTGCTTATTTTGTTAGATTAATCAATCATACCGCCAAGATAAGATTGCCCTCCCATTTGCCCTTATTCACAGTCCATAGAGTTAATATTCAATCCTTTTTGAATAAGATAGGAGAAGATGTAACCTAAACTCTTGTTTGTTAGACTTACACCCTAACGGCGTGTTTTGTTTAAAAGAATAGCAATTCTATTCCTAACTTATTCCTTGGTAATTATTAAACATGTGTTTAATTAGAACCAAACACATAATACCCGTTCTTTAAGAATATGTATCTAATCAAACACAGAATACTCGTTCTTTAAGAATATGTATTCTTCAATTTTAAAGAATAGGTAAAACCAACTAATAGCTATCTTTATCTAATCGACGAATCTGTAATCTCCCCTGAAGCTTGTTACCTTTTTACAAACCTATCCTTCTTACACACAAGCCTCCCAAAACTTGTTTTTCTTCTTCAACAT
>JANVCQ010000009.1:19973660-19990814 GCA_025531925.1 Erythroxylum plowmanianum | reverse complement strand
CCCGACGAGCCTTCTTTGTTTTGCAGGTATATTCACGTCGAAGAACAACGTAGAAGATTGCCAACTCATGGATCCAATCGGCAATGCACCGTTCAGCCTGAATCCGGCAGAACCAAGCATGAACCTAATCGTTAAGAATTGTAAAGTAAAGTACTTATATGGTTTTAACTTTAAAAATAGCATAAGTGGTTTAACGAACCAAAATGTCAAAATTATATTAAATATACATCAGTTATGTTAAATTTCATAATGAAATGTTTCATAAACATTAAAGTTCTAGGGGTTTCTATGTAGATCGTCTTCTTTGATTGATTGTTCAACATCTCTATTAAAGTTAAAAGTATGATTCACTTTAATCCACATGAAAATCTACTTATGACCATTGCTTAGTAAATTGATCTATTATGAGAAATTTAATCAAGTGATAAGTAACTTGTTGATATAATAAGTGCATCATCAAAACATAACTTTGTCAAAGTAAAATTATTATTTGGTTATGAAGAAATGAATCACATTTGAAAAATCTTTCCTAAAGGTAAATCTAAACTAACCAGTAACAATTCACTTAACTGTGACTAATCAATTAGCTTCAATCAATATTGAAAAGTGTGCTTCCCAACTAATTAAAAATCTTATTTTCCTCAAGATATTTGACAAAATTTTCAATAAATTTAACCATTTAATGCAGGTTCTTATAGTCTATAAAATGTTCAACAAATTTGCTAGCAGTCATAAATCACGATTAGAGAAAATAAACTAAAATAAGGTCTTTAATGCAATAACAAAGGGTTTAATACAATAATAAAAGTTCAATATGAACTAAAGCGACATAATAGGCATTCAAAGATTAACTAGAAGGAGAACAATACATAAAAGGAAAATCAATAAATGGATAAATAATGAAAGTTTGGTATAACAAAATGGCCTCTTTCTATAATTGAGAAGGGATAAAAACATAAAAGTGCCATACTTGATTGAGAAACTTGTAACTAAAAATTTAATTGACTAAAACAAAACACATTCATAAATAAACCCATAAAAGAAACTCCCATTAAGCACTATTAAGATGAACTTCCTAATGAGATCTTAAAATGCATTAGCTTCCTTTTTATTAATTTCTCCATACTTTTAATTAGTTTTGAGCTCTAGTTTCAAAAGATTCCATCCCATGAACTTCTCATAACCATCATAACCCAAAGGTAAGCTATTTTTGGTTTTTATTGAGATCAAAGATTCAAACAACAACCTTAATTTTACAAAAAGAAAGAAAAAACCAACATTACTTTTAGTTGGATTTTGGTTAACAAACAATAACCTATTTTTAGAGGGTAAGCTAGGTTGAAGTAGGTGGGTGGTGCATTTCAGGTTAGGTGGATTGGGTTGGTCTATTATGGTGTGGGTATAGGTTGGGTCAAGGTTAGGTTATTGATCCACATCTCTAAAATACAATTGGTCCGTACGTCCTAATTTTGCCATATAGGATTTTTCTGTAGTTTTTTTTAACGAAAATCAATGACAAGAGATTTTTTCACAACAAATTTAAAATACAAAGGTTTTTTTTGAGAATTTTAAGAATTAGAAAGTTTTTTTAAGGTTCCTCAAACCACATAGGTCTTTTACTCTATAATATATAAATTATTAATTATAAAATTAATGTGCAACTATGTTATATATTCAAGTATCTATATACAACAACTTAGAAAAAAAATCTCGTTGATAAGCAAGGTTTAGGAAGGCTAGTGGTATGTAACCTTACTCCTTACTAATACGTATAAGTAATATTATTAATGAATTTAATTACTCCCTTACAACCTTATATCATTATTCTATAACTAATCTTTGTTTGGAATATTTATTATAGACAAAACTATTATGTAAATATTCCTTTGTTTTCACAAAACTCTTCTGTTTCCACAAAATTATGCTTCATAAAAATTTTACAAAATAAAAGTGACTTATCTTATTTAATCTTTGATCTTATGATTATTTTTATTTACTTTCTCGCTGCAAATATCATAATTTATAATGAATTAATTTTGTCCCCCATTAAATTATAATATTCAAATTTACTTTTTATTTTATATATTTGTATTCTAACAATTAACAATCTCTAATAATCTAACTTTTATATTTATTCTACTAATAACTCGTAGTAACTCATATCTAACATTTATGTTTTTTTTCTTAGTATCAGGGCCAAGGTTAAAGATTTTGTTATTTCTTTCTACTAAGAATGAGTGGCCTCAGTATAACTCCGCCTTAGACAACAAACTCATAACTTATGGTCGGAGAAGCCTAATCTTCTTAATAACTATTGAATAATAAATAAATAATAAATAAATAATAATAGAAAACTTTGAAAAGTTTATTAAGAACTAAAAAATTCCTAAAATTTAAAAGAGCAAATAAAATTTAAATTCCTTTAGAAAATAGATCATTTTATTAAAATAAAAGAAATAGATACTCCTTTATCAAAACCTTTTGAAACCGTACGTTTATTATATAAAGAACATAATGATAAAAGTTATAACCATATCATCTAGGATTAGAAGAAGTTGAAATAAAACCTTTAATAAAGGAAGGGGTAAATATGTCAATATTAGAAGATGTTAGATCCTATGAATTTCAAGATTCTCTTTTAAGTTCAATTAAATTTAGCCCTTATAATGGCCTATATCCAAACCTTATGTTTTTCTTAGGGATAAAAATATTTTAGATGCTTTACAATTACAAACAAAAATCTATTATTACAAAAAAAATCAGTCTAACCTATGTACTATTAGTTTATAAGATCGATTACATAACTACAAATACAACTTTTTTTCAAAAGCCTTAATACATAATCAAAATGGTGAAACTTCATTTTTATAAATTGATTTAATAAAATATAATATCATAGGGCAAAGATTAATTAGATATAAAGATATAACTCTCTTTGATGAATGAGTAATCGAAGGAGCAACGAAACCTATTCACCTGCACCTTTTAATCTCCAATAAGGAAATAAAAGAATAAAACAATTTATAGACAATAAAGTAAAACTATCTCTCAGAAAAAATTTAAAAGTTTTAGATTTTATGATAATGCTTTTACTTCCGTGATTAATTTAGTGTCTGTTTGGATAAACTTTTAGGAGGTCAATAAGTAATTTTTGCCACCACAAAAATCTTTTTTTTTAAATGAGTGTTTGACTATAAAATAAAAAAACACTTCTTTAATAGATATGGTTTTTTTTAGAGGCCAAAATATATCTTTTTAAGAACCTCAAATTTGGAATTTCTAAAAAAAGTACTTTTTCAGGTAGATTTTTCAAATCAATTAATGAGTCTATTTTTAGTCCCTTTTACTCTTTTATTTTACACATAATTCTCACAATACCTACGAACTCATCTTCACGTTTATTTTGGGGTTTATATAATATTATTTGACTTTTTCTATATTTTTCTGTTTATTTTTATATTAGTTTTACTTATGTTATAATTCATATAAAAGATTTGGTTAGATATATTTTCATTTATGTTACATATGGTTTAAAATTAGATAATAATTAATATATTATGCTTTGCATATTGTTTAATATACTTTATTTATATGCATAAATAATTTTTATTACAAAATAAAATATAGTTAAAATTAAAAGTGTCTTTGATTTTTATATTGCTAAATAATCTATTGTATGAAGCTCTTTAAAAACACTTTTTTAAATGATAGTCAAACAATCGGCTTCTTAGAAAAGATCTACAGAAAAAAGCTTTATTGATAAAAGTTCTACTAATATAAGCCCAACTAAATAGAGGCTTAGTCTATAATAAACATCATAAGAAAAGATTTGCCAATATATTCAATTTTTGATGTATTAAGCTCTAGTATCAAAGTAGTAATTCTAATGAAAAATATTCTATAACTTATCTTAAAAAGATACACAAAATAATGAATATCAATCATTCCCAATTTCTCAAACTTTTTTATTAAAAAAAACTTCTTGAACATTCTCATTAATAACCAAAATGTGAATAATGAATTGCTTATGTTAGAAAAATGTTTTGACTTAATAAAAAATATTTCCATTGATATTTTTACTCTTTGATAATAGAGATAAAATATTATGGTTCTTTAATCACTTTTTAGAATAAAAATAAAAATTTAAGAAAGTTACTAAAAATTTATGTAAAACTATAAAATATTTATCTAATTAGTTTGAAATTTATACTCAAAAAATAAAATAGAATATCCTTTTGAATCTCTCTCAAATGATAATAAAATAAAAACTTGAGAAACTATTTTAAGAGAAAGAATACAAAGAGAAAACTCTTCATTTTGTGAAGTTAAAATTCCTTATAAACAAAACAATGTTATAGCTTCTTCCTTTAAGATTGAAAATGAAAGTTCAAATACATTACAATTTATGTATCAAAATAATTATTTGAATAGCTACCTACAAACTATAATAAAAAAACATTGGGAAATCCTATACTATTACAAAAAAGGACTTTATTAAAACTCTTATATTTAAGCCTCATGAAATGTTTAGCATTAACTCTAACCAGCTTAAGGAAAAAGATATCGAAGAATTTCTCTTCACCAAGCAAAATCAAATAAAAAGATAAATGAAAAAAAATCTCTCACTACAAGAAAAATAAAAATTAGTGACGAAAAATAGACCATTTCAAATTATCGACAAAAAATTCATTTCCGTAAGTAAAATTAACGAAAAATTTTTCGTTTAGCGACGGTACTAATATCCGTTGCTAAATATAGAGGGAAATCATCTCGGCAAATTTTGCGATGGAAAATATACCGTAGTAAATTACCAATGGAAAATGCATTTTCATAGATAAAATTGACAGGAAAATTTTTGTTTTGCGATGAACTTTAGCGACGGAAATTACTGACGGAAAATATATCGTAGCAAATTACCAAAAAAAATCCATTTCCGTAGGTAAAATTGACGAGAAAATTTTCGTTTAGCGACGGTACTAATATCTGTCGCTAAATATGGAGGGAAATCATCCTAGTAAATTTTGCAATGGACTTTAGCCACGGTACAAGATTCCCGTCGGTAAACGATTTAGCGACAGTATAAGATATCCGTCAGTAAAAAGGCGAGAATTATTGGTGGAATGAAAAATTTTTGAATTTACCTACGAAAATTTCCGTCGGTAAAATCTCTTTAAATTTAAACTCACCCGACATCTTCCCCCCCCACATATGCCTTTTTCTTCCTTCTTCCTGCATCTCCTCTTCGATCGACTTTCTTCTCTCCGGTTTCTCTATTGTGGACTCCTTTTCTACTCGTCGATATTGTCTCCTCCAGCCATTGTCATTGTGTCCTTCAGTGGAGATATTTTTGCAACTACCATCATGTGTTTTTCGTATATTGGATGAAAGTTAATTAGGATATTTGATTACTTTCGTTTATTTGTATATTTGGTGATTGAAAAACAACTTTAAGGTATAAATGTTAGTGATAAAAGGGACAAGACGTGATTTTAGTTGTGATGTTTGGATAAATTTTACATGCATGTAATGTGTTTGATGAAATATCTGTTCTTTGAAAAAATAGTTTCAGTTCTTTTTTAGTATGAATTTCATAATTTCAGTTCTTTAGTATGAATTATTTTCTTAACTTTTGTACAAGAAACAGAATATAATAAGTGCTGCGATTGGCATGAAGAGATTTAGCAAAGTTCTCTCCATGGTGGCTTTCAGAGAAACTGAACATTTTACAGGTAAATTTTTAAAAATAGTTTTTAGCAAATTTACCGACGAAAAATTCATTTTTGTAGGTAAAATATATTGAATTTACCAACGGAAAATCCATTTCCATAGGTAAAATATATTGATTTACTAACGGAAATTCTTTTTCCGTAGGTAATTATCAACGGAAAAATCAAATCTGTTGATAATTTTTTGATAGAAAAATTTTCTCCTTTGGTAAATTTACCGACTGAACAAAATTTTCGTTGGTAAATTTATTGACGGTATAAAAAATTTCGTCGGTAAATTTACCTACGGTCGTATTTCCGACACCTTTTTTCGTTAGTAAATTCCGTCATTAAATAAGCTTACCAACATAATGTGTACAAATTTTGTCTGTAATTTTCATCGTTAAACTTATTTTTCTTGTAGTGTCTAATTCTCCAAATTCTTCATCATCACAAACTTTAAATACTTTATTACAAAAAGAATGAATGGCAATAGTTTGATTTGGGTCAGGCCAAAGGTGGCCCAAGTCTAGCCTAAAGCCTATTTAAGCCTTCCTCATGTTGTCTGACTATAAAACACGATAATTTTCAACCTTCTTCATCGTTAAAAAACCATAATGAAAACTTAGTTTAGTAAGCATGTTGCCCTTTATATAAATATTGATAATAAACCCAATATTTTATAACAAAAATATAACACTATATCGGTTTATGAATAAAATATAAATAGAATGTTTGAGTAATGACAATAACTACAAATGCTTATAGTTGTGACTAGGAAACTCTGTTCACGTTATAATCAACTTGTTAATAGTTCGCTCTGTGCTCACTGCGTGGCTGCGTAACTTGTTAATAGTTAGTTTCTCTAAGCAACAAAAAACTTTATGGGATTACTACTTAGGTGAATTATAAAGATATAACATACTAGAAGTAGTTATTATAGATAAAGAAAGAGAAACCATATTACATGAAAATAATAAACTTATATAAGATGTGGGTGGGTCGGGCGTGTTAGGCCCAAGCCCAGACTCAGAACGGCGTATGGGCCGATTGGCCCATCCCTTGATGATTGACCTAATTCCTATAGGTATTAGCTATATAAATTCATTACCTCATCATAAAAAAGATACGATTTTCGAGAACCCTAGAATTCTTTATTCGCTAGTCACCAAAACTCTCACAAAAGATTAACTTGAGCGTCGAAGGGGCCTACCGACAGCCAATCTCAGGTGTGCCTTATTGTTTTGCAGGTAACTTTGAGCCAAAGTCAACTAATCTCATGGATCCAAGCAGCAGCGCCCAGCCTCGTCAAAATAAGACAGAACCAAGATATTTTCCCAACTTTAATATTAGCAATATTTTTACATTTCATAGGAGATTCTTTCACTTACAATGTAATTAATTATTAGCAACTCTAAGATATAAAAGACTTTCAGATTTTAAATGATACAGAGATACCTTCCTAACAGGAGTAATGTCAACAAATGATTGAAACTCATCCTTTTATGAGGAGATGTTCCTTGCAGGACTTTCCCCTCTTTTCATATAAAAGTTAAAAATTATTATTATTGGCAGGGGCTAAATAAAATAATCCAAGGTGAGAAAGGCCCATGCTGTAGATAGAAGAAAGCCTTGGGGGTAAAATGGAGAACATACCAGAAGCGCAAGAATTACGATATTTTGAAGTGAAGCACAAAATTTAAATTCCCTCCAACCAAATTTAGAGTCAAAGTAAAGGTTTTAGAATTTGGGGATTTGGTTTGTATTCTAGGGTAGGGTTTTCCACTCCCATTCACTCGCTTCATTTCAGGTACTTGCTTTATTGTCATTTCTCCATCTGTTGGTTTCATTTTTGTTGTGATGTTAGTTGCTTGTTGCTTCCATTTCTTCGATACTTTCTAAAACGCGTTAAAGTTTCTTTTTAATTTTTATTCAAGTTTCGTGCCCTAGGGATTTATAATGGCGGTATAGTATTCCACAATCCTAACCTTGTCTGTGGCTTCTTTGTATTCTTACACTATAACTGCGACGGCAAGAGGATGTAATAGAATGACGAGTTACATGAGCTTTTCTGTTTTCTGGATTACTAAATGTGAATAATTGTAGAATTCTTTCTGTTTTTAAGTTTGTGGTAATGTTTTCAGGCAGCTTTGACATGGATTCCATAAAGCAAGCTTTCCAACACCGTGCGCTTTCTGTGAAATTGTGGCCGCCTAGTCAGAGCACGAGGCTGATGCTTGTGGAACGGATGACCAAGAATCTCACCACTCCATCAATAATCTCCAGAAAGTATGGGCTGTTGAGCAAAGAAGAGGCTGAGGAGGATGCCAAGGAAATTGAAGAGCAGGCTTTTACTGCAGCAAACCAACACTTTGAGAAAGAGCCCGATGGAGATGGAAGTTCTGCAGTTCAGATTTATGCTAAAGAATCCAGTAAGCTTATGTTGGAAGTTCTCAAACGGGGTCCGAGGGTGAAGGAGGATGGAGAGGCAACAACAGCTGACAAAAGTGCTGCTATTCCTGGAAATGTTTTTGATATATCTGGTGGTCGAAGGGCATTTATCAGTGTGGACGAGGCCGAAAATCTTCTAAAACCACTTAAGGAGCCTGGAAACTCGTATACTAAGATATGTTTTAGTAATAGAAGTTTTGGATTAGATGCTGCTGCTGTTGCGGAACCCATACTGTTGTCGATAAAAGATCAATTGACAGAAGTGGACTTATCAGATGTGGTTGCAGGAAGATCAGAGTCAGAAGCTCTTGAAGTCATGAAATTGTTTTCATTGGCCCTGGAAGGTAGTAACTTGAGGTATCTGAATCTTTCAAATAATGCATTGGGGGAGAAGGGTGTCAGAGCATTTGGGGCCCTTCTCAAGTCACAGAATAATCTAGAGGAACTTTATCTGATTAATGATGGAATATCTGAGGAAGCTGCACGTGCTGTTTGTGAACTAGTTCCTTCTACTGGTAAGCTTAAGGTCCTTCGTTTTCATAATAATATGACTGGAGATGAAGGTGCAATTGCAATTGCTGAGATTGTGAAAAAATCTGTTGTGTTGGAGGATTTTCAATGTTCTTCGACCAGAATAGGTTCAGAAGGTGGTGTTGCCCTTGCTCAGGCACTTGGAACGTGTAGACTTTTGAGGAAGCTTGATCTTCGTGACAACATGTTTGGTGCAGAAGCTGGAATTGCTCTTGGTAAAGTGTTAGTTGCATTTGCAGATCTTACCGAGATTTATCTGAGTTATCTAAACTTGGAAGATGAGGGTGCAGAAGCACTTGCTGGTGCTTTGAAGGAATCTGCTCCATCGCTTGAAGTTCTGGAAATGGCTGGAAATGACATCACTGCCAAAAGTGCCTCATCATTGGCAGCCTGTATTGCTGCTAAGCAATTTCTTACCAAGTTAAATCTTGCTGAGAATGAGCTGAAGGATGAAGGTGCTATTGTGATTGCTAGGGCAATAGAAGCTGGTCATGGTCAGTTGAATGAAGTTGACTTGAGCATTAATGCCATAAGAAGGGCGGGGGCAAGGCTTTTGTCACAAACTGTTGTGCAGAAGCCAGGGTTTAAATTGCTAAATATCAATGGTAATTTCATATCTGATGAAGGGATTGATGAGGTGAAGGATATATTCAAGAATTTGCCTGATGTGCTTGGACCTTTGGATGAAAATGATCCCGAAGGTGAAGATTTTGATGAGGAGGCTAAAGAGGAGGATGCTGATAATGAGGATGAACTGGAATCAAAGCTTAAAGGTCTTGAAATCAAGCATGATGAGTAGGGTTTTGGTACTTCTAGTCTGCTGCCTCTGCATTTTGAATTTCAAACTCACCTGTTGATCATTTATCCCTTCAATTTACGAACTTGCTTCTCCGCGAGGTAGTCTAGCCACAGGCATAATCAATTCATACGCAGTTTTAGGTCTGAGAGTTGTTCTCTTTTCCCTTCAGAATTTTAACTATTAAGCTTACTCGTTAATCTTTCACATATCTAGGACCTGGTTCTAATTTTAGAATTTCTGTAGCTTTGGTGTATTGTTTCTATTCTCTTTTCCCGTGAGAATTTTAACCATTAAGCTTACTCGTTAATCTTTCACATATGTAGGAACTGGTTCTAATTTTGGAATTTCTGTAGCTTTGGTGTATTGTTTCTTACTTCTTGCCAGTATGTCTTTCATTTACATCTTTGTCTCGTGAATTAAGGAAATGCATTAATAGTTCCCAAGTTATACTCTTGAAGATAATTTGTTTGCATATTTTTGAGTTAGCATACATTAATAGTGGTTTATATTAGACCTGTACAAATTGAGCTAGTCCATATGATTGTATTGAGTTGAGTCTGCAAATTAAAGGATCTGAATTTTAATAATCAATAATAGATTGGATTTATTAATTTTTATTCATAGAATCAAGTAAAACTTTATGATTTCTTGAAGTGTCTTGAAATTCTGGAGAGGCTTTATTGTGGAATTCACCTGCTCAAAACCTTAAAGCATGAAAACATGATGAAGTTCTTCACTTTTTGGGTTGATACAACCAACAAGAAAGAGGTGTTTGCCAAATAATTTGATCCGTTATTTTTTAGTTTATTAATTAAAAGTTAGCTTTTTAATTATTTCAAAAAGTTATTGATATATTTGATTAATAATTTATTGGTTAGCTTATTTAACCTTAATAATTTGATTTTTAAAAGCTCCATAAAATGAGTTTTTGAGGTTAGCTGTTTGCTTAATAATAATATTGTCTTTCACTTTACTCTTTACTTTTGGTCTGTTTATTTTTAAAGTTGATTTTTTAATCGCATGATTATGTTGTGAAGTTTAGAAGAATATAATAAAGGCGTTAATTAAATGTTTTAATTTTTATTTAAACTTATAGTATTAGTTTATATTTAAAAATATCATAATGTAAGTTTTTGAATGTAAATAATTACATCAAATTAATATTTTTAGTATATAACTATTATATATCGTATTTATGTTATACTATACTTATAAATATTTTTAATTTATTAAATAATAAAATTTATATATATTATATGAAAAATACTAATGTGATATATTTCGCTGCATCATTCATATTAATAAAAAATTTAACGTTGGATTATTATTATTATTATTATTCTTCTTCTTCTTATATTATTATTATTATTATTATTATTATTATTATTATTATTATTACTACTACTACTACTACTACTATTACTACTACTATTATTAGTAGTAGTACTACTACTATTACTACTAATTACTACTACTACTATGATGGTGATGATTTTTTTTATTAAATTTATAAATTATTTTTTTATAAAATTAAATATCTAAAATCTAAGTTTTTATAAGAATATTTAATGAATAGTAAGAAATATAATATTCATACCCTTATAATTTTTTTAAATCATGTCCTCATAAGTCATTTTATACATTAACAGATAATACTAAATAGCTAATTTTATTAAACATCTTTAATAAACAGCTGATGTTATCTGTTGACTAAATCAATTAATATAATAAGTTATTAGCTAACTATTAATAGAATCAATTAATAGCTAATGCAATCCACTGTTTGCTATACAGGGCCAAAATTTTCTTATTGAGTTGTTCACCTTTGGTACTCTCATACAATAAGCAATGATACTAGCTTTATTTTTTCTTAAAATTTCTAGTTTGTTGATCTGGGTAATTATAATTTGTGAAGCTAATGGATTTGTTAATACATGAGTACAACCCGGGGAACGAATACCGTTACGTACTGGCTGATATCGACCGGTATGTATCGTACCGGTCAAAAAATAGAACCATTCGTTCCTTTGGTACCGGCCATTAATATTGGTAGGTAATGTTGTTTTTCGTTCGGTATCGACTAGTATGTACAATACTGACGCATACCGGGCGGTATCATAAAATTCGAAAAAATGAGGACCTATTTGCATTTTTTAAAAATTTTCCTTAACCTACTCGACCCCCCCACCTCAAGACACCTGCGACTCCTCAGTCCTCTCTTGAACCTTCTTCTTATCCTTCCTCTGTTTATCTCTCTCTCTCTCTCTCTCTCATTGACTCTCACCGTCCTCTCTAACTGTTAGTCGTCCTCTAAATGAACCCCCTCTATCTCCACCGAACCTTCTTTCTCATTTTTTTCTCTCTCTCAACGACTCTCCCTTCTTCACTCACTTGCGCCGCCGTTTCTCTCTCTCTCATTCTCCTCTTCATCTCCGATGATACTGGTGATTGATCTGGCGGTGCTACTGCTTCCCTTATCCTCCTCGATTCACGCTAGCATCAGAGGACAAAGATCCTCCCTCGACTCCTCCCTTTACGTCCCTCGAAGACGCTACCGTCTTTAACCTTCCTTTATGGGGACCAATGCACCACATCGTTGCCACTGAAAGTCTGAAAGAGGAGAGATGGTCGCAGCCTCGCAGTCGCAGGTCGCCTAGACCCGAAGCCTTTGACCCGTCAGTTCGTGACCTCACCCAAAGACCTGAAGACCCAAAGCTAGTGAATTTTTTGGGGGTGGTTTCTTTTTTAGTTTTCCAATTTGTCTTACTTAAATCTTAATTGTATTGTTTATTGTGTTCAATTAAATGTCAAATTTGTGAATTAGTTGGAAGTTGGAATTTCGTTTTATGATTTACAATTTGCGTGTATCTAGTTGGATATTGTCATTTGGAAATGGAAATATAGTTGATTTGAATGAGTGAGTCACTCACGGTGAATGATGTATTGGTTTTCTGATTTACGTGGGTTGGATTCATTGGAGTTGAAATGTTGAATGGTAACGGTATTCTCATTTAGAAATGGAAATGAAGTTGAATTGAATGAGTGAGTCACTCACGGTGAATGATGTATTGGTTATAAAGATTGGTTTAAGTTTATATTTATGATAAGTTTTTAGATGAATGAAATGCATTATGCATGACCTTGTTAATGTTAATTATGAAAAATGAAAGTTGAACTTGAAACTTGAAACAACTTAAATGTAAAATTTAAACCGATAATATTAAATTTGTAAAATTGTAAAAACTTAAATCATTAATTGACATATTCTTAATATTTGTGAAATGGTATTTTTATTTTTAAAATTTGGGTATTGACTTTAGATAAATAATTAGTTGAGTATAAAATTATGCAATTGGAAATTAATAATAATTCGGTTGTAGTTAATGATAGTATTTGGCTATTTGGGTAGTAGTTTTGAGTAAGTAATTAATTGAGTATAAAATATATTAAACTTGAATTATTTGGTAATATATATGTGTGGGGTATCATAAATATTTATAGTAGATAATGTGTGAAAGTAGTCATTTAATAAATGTATCTGAAAAAGAACTTTTTTATAAAATTATGAATATGTTGTAGTAGGTTCCAATCATTTATACTTATATATGTGTGTGTGTGTGTGTGTGTGTGTGTGTGTAATATTATGGTTTGTTAAAAATGAAAAGAAGATTCAAAGCTTTAAATAAGAAAGAAAACATTTTCAAAGAATCTATATCCTTCAACTTGATCCTTATATTATGAATATATCTTTTAACTTGATCATCATGTTATGAATATATGTGTATGAATAATTGTATAAGATATGTCATTCATTATTTGGCAATTATGTAAATCATATCATACCCTTCAACTTGATCCTCATGTTTGAAACTTTGAATTGAAATTGTTTATATACGACTTATGGAAGTTAGAAATGGAAATCGTTGAAAATTGTTTGAAATGGAAATTATTTTATGAATATATTGTGATTATTGGAAATCGTAATGGAAATTGTTAGAAATAAAAAAAGGAACTATGAATGTTTTGTGATTATTGAAAATGAAAATTGTTAAAAATTGTTGAAAATAGAAACTGTTTATGCATATTTTGTGATTGTTGGAAATGAAAATTTTTATGAATGTTTTGTGATTATTGGAAATGAAAATTGTTAAAAATTGTTGAAAATGAAATTTGTTTATGCATAATTTGTGATTGTTAGAAATGGAAATGGAAATTGTTGGAAATAGAATTATAAATATTTTGTGATTATTAGAAATGAAAATTGTTAAAAATTGTTAAAAATGAATATTGTTTATGCATGTTTTGTGATTGTTGAAAATGGAAATTATTTTATGAATGTTTTGTGAATAATGGAAATGGAAATTGTTGGAAATAGAAATGAAATTATGAATGTTTTGTGATTATTGGAAATGAAAATTGTTGAAAATTGTTGGAAATGGAAATAGAAATTGTTGGAAATGGAAATGTAATTATGAATATTTTGTGATTATTGGAAATAGAAATTATTGAAAATTGTTGGAAATGAAACTAGAAATTGTTGGAAATTGAAATGGAATTATGAATGTTTTGTCATTATTGAAAAATAAAATTGTTGAAAATTGATGGAAATAAGAATAGAAATTGTTGGAAAATGCTAGAAATGAAAGTAGAATTATGAATGTTTTGTGATTGTTGGAAATGTAAATTGTTGGAAATGTAATTATGAATGTTGTGTGATTGTTGGAAATGGAAATTGTTAAAAATTGTTGGAAATGAAAATGGAAATTGTTGAAAATGGAAATAAAATTATGAATGTTTTGTGATTATTGAAAATGAAAATTGTTGACAATAGAAATTGTTTTATGAATGTTTTGTGATTAATGGAAACAAAAATTGTGCATGTATGTTTTGTGATTATTGGAAATGAAAATTTTTGAAAATGGAGTTGAAAATGGAAATTGTTGATGTATGAAAATTATTGATGGAAATAGAATTATGAATGTTTTGTGATTATTGGAAATGAGAATTGTTAAAAATTATTGAAAATAGAAATTGTTGATGTATGTTTTGTGTAATTATATATGTTGAATGCTTTGAATTGTTAACTTTTGACTTATAGTGAATTGTGTGTAATGTAATCATACAGAATGAGTTATATTATATAAGATGGATATACATATTGTGTACTGAAATTATGTATTATTTATTACATAGGCCGTCTGGACCTGGGGCTTTATTAAGATTCATTTGGGAGATAACTCCTTTAATCTATACATTATGGATAGGGCTATCTAAATTGATAGCCTCTTCATGTGATAGTTGATAGGTCGTCGTTAGCCTACAAATTTAATTCCCTACTTAAATTAATATGTAGTACAGGGAAGTAAGGGTATCGTCCCACAGAGATCAAATTTTAAGGAAGAATTTTAACCTTCAATCTAAGAGTATGCGTGTGTGAGGAAAAAATTAAGAATTAAATACAAACTAACTAATTATGAACGAACACGTGAATGATCCTAAAATTAATTGATGTATATGCAGCAATAAACTAAGATGATTAAACTAATTTGTTCAACTATGTGTAGGTGTGTGCCGTGACCTTTGAGCAGAATTTTAATGCAAATTAGCTACCTATATGTTATGTATGTACCTAACTATTTATTCATGAATTAGTGCTACGTGTATGACATGCAAGGATTAATGCAAATCTACTAACATCTATTATGTGAATGATAGTATATGCGTGCAACTAAAGCTTAAACAAAGGAAGGGGTTCACGACAAATATTAAAGAAAAATAAGAGAGGATGACATGAATTAAAACACAAAATTAAGAGTAGATGCCGAAAAGTTTCTAAGAAGAAATTTGCAAAGGGAAGTTTGATAAAAATTCAAATTAATTAAAGATCAATTGCAAAGTGGTTTACTAATTCCCTACATTGATTTTAATCATTGAAACCAAAGATTATTTATGATCAAAATTCGGGTTCAACATATAATATTCTTTGCATCCAAAACTAACATGTAATGCAAAACCTTTTCATGTAAGCATCAATTCAAAACTAACATGAAAAACACAAACATGAAAGCATTAAGATTAGATGGCTTTGATCGAACCTAAAATTATTCAAAGATGACTAACATACATTAAATAATTCTATGCTCAAGAACTAACCTATTAAAATTCTACATAGGCCTTCAAACTTTAATAGATTAACGCCACTTATTTAATCAAATTGATGACTAACACCTAATTCAATTAATTGGCAAATAAATCATGCAAGATAAATTGAATTCTAGACTTCAAAAATACCGAACATAATTTGGCATTCATGCAGTCCATGAGCACAAATATTCAACCATAAAATATCAAGATTTAAGCACAAAATCTCATAAAATGAACCCATAAGAATTAGCTACTAACCTCCACAATTGAAAAGAAATCTTAATTCATGATTAAAATTGAAACAAAGCCAAAAAACTTGTTTAAAACCATGGTGCAAGTTTCGGCTATAAAGAAGAAGAAGAAAAAAAGAAAAGAAAATTTTTTACCTAAAGAAAGAAAAACGACAAAAAGAAAACATGATTTGCGCCCATCAGAAAACAAAGGAGACGTGTAACATTCCATCATCGATGGGAAGGATAGAATAGTAATTTGGAATGATTTATGAGTGTTTAGAATTGCCTTGATATGTTCATGCATACTCACATACCCGTGAATAGTAAATTTTGCACATGAAAATGACTGTACATGCATTCATGACATTTCCCGGTATATTTGTTAATAAATGTGATTGTTATGAAAAAATGTGATTTGTGTGCTTGAAAATTGAGTTGGAAAGGGTCATTGAGGTGTGAGAATTTTTAGTGAATTTTAGAAATTTTCTCTGAAATTTCGGAAAAATTTCTGGACTAGAAAAAATGCCAAGTGGCAGACTGATTGTTTACCGGTAGTGAAAATGACTGTCCAATGGCACTGAAAATTTAGATACCTGATGTAAGGATTTATTAATTTGAGTCATTGAAAATTTGGGGATAAAATGGTGTAGAAATTGAAATTTGTTGGAAAGAGCTTAAAAATGTGACATGTGGCAAGTGACAAGTGTCACTTGCCTAACATGCCACCATGTTTATATTTGTTTAATAAAACCACCCTCTCTTTTTAGTCTTTCTCGATGCTTCTCTTTTTCTAAGGTATAGGTGATTTATGTGAGAATTCTCCACCACTTTTCGTAGCTCACATCTTCCTTGTTTCTTCTTGAATTTGTGACCATCTTTTCCACTCTTTTTCACTTTGCTTGCTCTTCTTTTGTTCATTAAAAATCCAAACCTAAGCCTTTCTCCCTCAAGATGATGATGATCGTGTATGGTAGTGGGAGTTAGAGAGTTTGTGATATTTGTGAAGATTAGAAGATTTGGAAGCTAAATTAGGTAAGAAATATGTTTTATCTTATGGATTTGTAGTTAAATAAATTATTTGTGTTGTTCTTTAAATTTAATTGCATGGAAATTGTGTTTGGAGGATATGGGAATGTGTGTGTATGAATTGCTTGCTTTGATTGATGATTAATGATGTAGAATTTGATGAATGTAAGTTAGAGGTGTTTTGGAAATGAAAATATGTTTAGAAGAGTGTAGGAAAAGGATGGATGATTGAGTGTATGTGGCTGCCATATTGTAAGGTTTAAAT
>JANVCQ010000009.1:19948037-19963273 GCA_025531925.1 Erythroxylum plowmanianum | reverse complement strand
TAATATAGTAAATACTAGTGAATTTATTATTATTGATATCCTCTTAAATTGTATCTAAATATATGATAGTTTTTTTTTTTGGTATTTCAGGTTCAGGTTTAAACATAAACTTATAAATCAGATTTGGTTCGGTTAACTGCTATAGGTGCTGTTTAGGTTCGGTTAATCTAGAACCGCAAGTTAGAAACCTAAACCTGAACCATGAACTTGATTTTTCAGGTTCGGTTCGAACCGAACCTAAAATCAGGTTCGGTTAACCTTATTTACAGGTTCGATTCATGCGGTTCAGGTCCGGTTTACAGGTTCACGAATTTTTTTGAACACCCCTATGCACATGCACTTTTTACAAAATCTCTTTCAAAAATAAAAAATATAGAATTCAACTTACGATTAGAGTTTGTTTTAGTTGGATAATGGGCTTCTCGTATATGTTCAATCCTATAAGTCGATTGTAAATTCCGGGTTAACTGTCTATTTTAAAACGCAAGGGAAGAGTGTTAATTTTTACAAAAGAACTCCTTGAAAACTAATCTATGGACTTTCACCCTATAGCTATAGCTATAGCTCCTCACGACTTGATTAATGTTATTCAAAATTAGCTTTAACAATTCTTGGCGCTTTGGTTGGTTCATGTAAAGAAAGAAGGGGATACAGAGAAAGAGTTCAGATCCTCTGTTTAATATTATGGTGTCTTATTGTGTTCAATGAATCTCAGCCATTTATTTATATAGGTCCTGTATAAATTTTACGTGAGTCCCATAAAATAAATAGCTAAAATTTTATGAGATAGAATAAGACAGAGTAATATTAGACAGAGGATCTTATCTCACAAGAGAAAGAGGGAAGAGGGTAGTACCGGATTTGAAGAAAGCTGAGGAAAAACCAGGACCATTGGATCCTGTCCAAAGCACTATTACTTTAATGATCTGAAAGGACAAAGACTAAAGTACGTATATGAGAAAGCCAAGGTACCACTTCCTCCAAGTGGCCTTAAGAACGTTGTACCGAATCGGTCCGTCTCTTTTAAAATCCCCCATCATCAGTTTCCATTTCCTCATCAAAACTAGCCGTTAAAACTCTTGCTTCCACTTTTATTGCTTCCTAGTCCTCTTCAATGGCAGCTTCTGCGGATTCACCATCCCCTTCTAACGTCAGTCATGTACGTTTTCGTCTTCTTACCACTTACTGCTGTCACAAATTTGTAAACTTCCTGCGTTACATGTCGTTTACATTGGATTTTTGCTTGCAGGACGCAGGCTTGATGGGTTCTTCTCCTCTCGCCAACCTATCATCGGACAAGTGTTTTTGGAGCGCTCTCAGGAACCGAGTCGATGCGTTGCTTGAAGATAGACAAAACAGGGTCGCAACAGGACTAGGCGATCTGGATAAAGATGTGAGTTTCAATTCAAGTTCTGATTTTTCTGGTCCAGTTTGGTAGGGACCTTTATAAAGTAATCTTCTTTCTCAAATTTTTTAGAGCATAGAAGTGTCGAATAGAGCTAAGAAAATGAAAGAGGACTCGTTGCTTTTGCTTAGGGGGTTTGATTCCATTGCCCACACTCTCTCTAAGCTCTCCAACAATATTGACAGCGCTCTTCAGGTAAACTCAGGCTCCAGTTTAACCTTTGAAACTTGTTTACTACTTGTCGCTAAGAATATCAAAAGTTTAGGTTTCGGTGATTTTAGGGTCAAATTTTTAATGCACAATAGGATACAACTTCCTTTCTTTTCATTTGCAAGCTTCTTTAAAGAGATAAAAGACGTGGTTTATCAGTCAGAGCAGATTTGGATCTTATAAATTCGTATCTGTAATATTTTTGCGTCAAGGACTATTAGTTCCCATCCGACTGTATTTTGACCATTCAAACTTCAATGAACTTACTCTGCCTCGGTTATTTGTATCTTCAGGGAGCTAGAACTTTGGCAGAACCACCCACATTGAGTGAAATGTTCCACTGCAACCTCAAGAGTTCGGAGACTCCTCAAGGGGATGTAGAAGAGCAACAACGTGAGGAGGAACCTGAAGGAGAGAAAAAGAAAGGTTTGAAAAGGAAGTTTAATTCAAGTGATGATGGTTGCGTGGATCAAGGAAATGAACCAAAGAAGGAAAATGACCAAAGTCCCAAAGCTAGGAAGCTTAAGAAGGCCAAAAATGTTGGTTTCTTCTTTTTGTATACTGTAATTTCATCTATTATTATTATTATTAGGCTTTAAATGTTTGCTGATTGGCAGTCACTGGATGTCTTTCCCAGCTTGCAATTTCCTTGGCATCAAAAGCTGCTTCACTTGCTAGGGAATTGAAATCCATCAAATCTGATTTATGTTTTGTACGAGAAAGATGTGCTCTGCTTGAAGAAGAGAACAGCAGACTCAGAGAAGGGTTTGCCGATGGCATTAGACCTGAAGAAGATGACATGGTAAAGCTCTTTCTATATTACGGAAAACCGCTTGTTGCTTATATAAAGTTCATTAGATGATAGTAAGAACGTTAAAATCAATCTATGAACAATTATGTTAAACTTGTTGAATCAACAGTAGAACCTGCAAGCAGTATGAATTGTTAATCAAGACTGGTTTTTGTCACAGATGAGGCTTCAAATGGAGGCATTGCTTGCAGAAAAATCAAGGTTAGCTAATGAAAACGCAAACCTTGTAAGAGAGAACCAGTGCCTTCGCCAGCTTGTGGAGTACCACCAACTTACCACTCAAGATCTCTCTGCATCATATGAGCAAATCATACGCGGAATATGCTTAGATTTTTCTTCTCCAAGTCCTACAGCCGAACAGGCACATAATGCGGATAATAAGGGAGAGGCAGAAACTCCTCAGACAAGTATATTTGGCTTCTCTACTTGTCTTGATGAGTTATTTGAAAAAGAATAGCCGGCGTTGTTGATGCCGGAAGAATCTAATTGCCGAATACTTCAATCATCCGACTCGGTATTCAGCTTCACTTCCAAACTAAACTTTACACGAGCAGGATATAATGGGATAGCTCACGGATATCTCCCAATTTTGGATTTGGACTTGGAGGCTTAAATAAGTAATTTGTGTATATTCTCCCAATTTTGGGGTGTTGTATATTGTCTTTGAATGCAAGTGTGAAAATAATAAGCAAGTGTGACTTTTGGAGCTTGGAACAATTTTCTTCTCTCTTTGCTCGTTAAGTTGTCATCCCAGAACTGTCTATTTTCTTCTTTCTGAAATAGAAACAAGCCCTTTTCCTTAAAAGCTTTCAAACAGACCCATCTCCACTAAATTAAAAGCTTAAGGACAAATGGAGCCACATACGATTGCCTGAAAAGGCATTCCTTAGTCATCACGAGAGATGCTTCCAGTTATTTAGATTAACTCAACTGATGTAAAACTAAATTTCCAGCAGGTAACTCTCATCTTCAAACATCCTAAAGTACACAAATTGAGTCTATAACAAGTTGCTCCCAGCGCATATCCACTTCCACACCACATCTAAGTGAACGGAGTTTTACACCTACTTTGCGGCTCATTTCTAACATCAAACTGCTTGATTAACATGAAAACAGAATAGTTCACAAAACTGCTTGTCAGGTCACAGCCCTGTGGCATATATCACTAACGGATAGGGAGCATGCCCACATCTTGACATAAATTACGATCTCTGTGACAAACACAAACATCGTTGTGAACCTAGAGTATAGAAACTTTGACATGAAACATGAGAAACTTGGAAACACAAACATGAATCAGTGCTTTCCAGTGTCTGAGGAAAGTCTTGTTCTCTTAGAAGAATTCTTGTGTTGGAGGCCAGGGTCCAATGCAGTAAGAGCGCCATGGATTGCTTCAGATGATGCATTAACTGCTACTTCATGTGCTTTTGTAAGACTTGAAAGCACAAGCATATCTTTCCACTTCTCCAACATTTCAAAGCATACAGTATTTTGTTTCTCATACTGCAGAAAAGAAGTAAAATGAAGGGTTTGTTCCTCTTTACTTGCCAAAAACAAAGGAGTTGTTTATGCCCTCATTCTTGTGGACAAAAATTACTAGACAGTACCTTAATATGCATGTCTGAATCCTAATACCTAACCTCTACTTCAAAAGTCACAATTAGATAGTAATTTCAATTGATTCTATCTTTGCATTATTCCACAAAATTTCAGTTGATTCTATGATTTGCATTGACGGTTATTGAAATAATTTGGAGAATAGTGCATTACAATGCTAATGTATGATGCTGGTAAAAAAATGGAAGTGATTTTAATAACTCATGGAACACCTAAACTTATTTTAAAATAGTTCCTTTAAGTTATTCTGATGCATTCAACTAGAGCTTGCGGAAGATAAAAAGACTCAGATGCAGAAGAAGCAAATCATCTTTTCGATAATAGCAATTAAGATCGCACTCAATTAAAAACATAAACCAGCAGAAAGTATCAAGTTTTGGAAGTCAAAAAGCATACAACTTCAAGTTTGCCTAGAGCATTTTCCAACTTATTGGTCAGCTGATTATTTTTCTCCAATAAATCTTCAACCTACAAATAACAAAGAAATAAAAATAACCAAGACAGGTAAGAACTTTTAGCAAAATGGTAAGCAAGACATGACAATACTAGCTATACATAACCTTCTTTTGGGATTCTATGTAAAGGCCTTTATACGAAATATCTACAATACCAGAGCTTTTACCGTACAGTGGTCTCAGTTTTGCCTGATCCAAAATCAATAAACATGACATCAATGATGTAGAAAATAGAAATCAGAAGCATGAGAAATACAACATTAGGAGTGTAGGTTCCATGCCTTGGACAATAATGCATCTAAGGCCTTCTGTTGACTCTCTAAAAGTTGTTCAAGATAGTGAACTTTTGATTCCAAGTTTTCCTTACTCAAACTAGCCTCTGGCAGTTCTTGATCTGTAGGTTCAACCTCTTCGTCGGTGTCACTAAGAGTTATCTCTCTAATCACACAGTTGACATCCTGGCTTTCCTGAGGCACAACAGGTCGAAGACGTTGAGAACGTCTCACACTCCCTATGGTCTTTGCTAACTTTCTTGAGGAAACTTTGGTTGATTTTGCTTGACTTTTAGGCTCTGATTCCACCTTCTCAAGTGTAACATTTGAGCTTTCCGGTTTGGTCTCTAAGCTCTCAGAAATATTATCATTACTTTGATGCTTCAACTGTAATCCCTTAACAGAAGCATTTGTGTTATCGAGCTTCAATCCCCCGAAAAAACAAATTTTGATATCAGTTTACAGTTTCCAAACTAGCAGTAATCAAGACAACGTATTGTTCATCAGTTTTGCAAGCAATACAAACTACGGGGTTACATTCTCATGGTTTTATTTACCATCCTCAAGCTCAAATTTAAAAGTTTAAAACGCAGAAAAAGGCCTTCAACAAATCATTACCCCTCTCCTAAACCCGAAAAGTAAGAGCCCTATAACTGGAGACATCCAATTTCAAAGTTTCCCCCTTTTCATCAATAATGCTTATCTATTTTCACTTCTCAAAAGTCAAAAGACGCGTTCTTTGGCAAAAGGATAACCGGAAGAGTGACATGCAAAAGAAAAAACAGGCAAGAAAAACAATATAAAATAAGGTTTTTTTATACATGTTGAAAAAGTTCTTTTCTTTAATCAAACAAGTGATCACATGGCCAACAAGAACATATAAACTATATCTACCCTGTAATCAAATTAAAAAAGAAACAGAAAGAGGAGGTTAGTGTTGGTTTTACCAGGCCAGCTTTATCTGCATGCTTCGCAGCATTTGACTTCCTACCCATCTTTCCTTTTCTTCAATTGCTCGCCTGAAAGAGACCGATCTTTCGCTTTCTTCAATTACTCACCGTAAAGGGATCAATGTCCTAAAATGGAAGTGGGGTTGAAGAGTGAAGACACCTCCAGTGAATAGAATTAATCTAGAAGACGGAGACCCTGACAACAGTAGGGTGCGTACTTCGGTAACTTATACGCAACCTCGTAAACCGTTCTTGGCCATAGTTTTCAATATTTTTTCACATATTTATTAAAAAGATTCTCATAAAAATACGTAAGAACCATAATTCAAACTATAGCACATATTTTAATTAAAATGCATGATATTTTCGATGTAAATATAATTTCATCAAGAAGTATAAGTTTCTCCAAAGTAAAAATTAATTTAATATGTTCTTTCCGATAAACTCAATATTAAAAAAAAGAAAATTAGAGATTGAAAAGATAAAAGGAAATTTTACTAACTAATGCTTAATTGTTCAATTTTTTGTAATTAACTTTTTAAAACTTTAACAATTCATTTTAAACCGTCAACATTTTATTTTTAACTTAATTTATACAAATTAAAAAAAGTTTACCAATAAATTGAAAATTATAAAAGTTTAACACTAAATTAAAAAAAAAAAACTTGAGAGTTTGGAAAACTTTAAATATGTTATATCTAATTTGGGGAATGAAATGGATTTGTTTATAATCTTCACATAATCAGATTATGTGATGAGTAAAATTGAATGAAATCTCTTACGATCCAAACCATGTTTGGCATCAATCCTCTTAACAAAAACATTCTTAGAAGGTGAATGATGTTATTTGATTCTTAAGGTTTCACTAAAATTTTAACATCATTATTTAGGGCATATTCGTCTTCAATATTATTTTAGTTTCCTATAATGCGCCGAAATAAAGTCTGAGATGGCACTTTTGCTATTTTAAAAATATTTTATTAATTAAATATTAAAACTATTTAATTAGTTAGCTATAATTAAAAAAAAAAGTCCTTGAAATGTTATGAACCTTAATTGTGTAATATCCCTTATTGAGCTAACCTAAATTTCTAAATCCTGTAATTTAATGGAAATCTGCCCACATCGCAGTGCACATTAGTGTTTTAAGTGAGTGGGCTGTCTAAAATACTGAATTGTAAGGTATTGGAGGGACAGAAGAGGGTTATTGAAGAATCGTATACCTAGCAGAAATAAGAAAAATACAATTTTATATTTATTTATTGCATTTAACAAATATACTAATAATAAGAATAGATTAAACAAATACTTGGAATGTAATAATTAATCGATACGGAACTTCGAAAATGCGAAGTCTTTATGCATTCCACACTGAAAAATATGTCATACTTTTAAGCTCATCCCTTTCTCTTTCCCATATTCAGGTTATAAGCAGGAGATCGAGTAGTCAAGAGTCACGAAATCATTCCAAATTTGCACACTTTTGTATTTTAAGCTAGATTTTGTAAACACAAGGCTTTAGTCGCATTTCAAGTATCTTTTGTATTTTAGATTTTGCAAAACAATGTATTGTGATGTGAAATGCTCATTAAAGCTTTGTAAAACTCTTATCTTTTGATATTAATGAAATATGATTGTGTTTGTGCTCATGACTTTTCAAGTTTGTACATTGCATTTTCAAATTTTTCATAAGGGTAAAATTTGTGTTTTGAATTCAGGAAACAATCTATATCAATTTAGGCCTAATTAGACAAAGTTGTCTTATTAAAAGTTGTAATTTGTCTTTCTAACTTTCCAACGATATATAGTATGAAATTTTTGGACATCGGAGTTGAAAGTTATGATCATTTAAAGTTAGTGATGTCGTATAAGATGTATATGCAGGACAGCTTCAGTCATGATCGCACCAAGTACTCTCGCGATCGCACCAAGCGCTCTTGTGATCACACCTTGCCTCCTCGTGATCGCACCTTTCTCCTTGCGATCGCACCTCTATTCCTCGTGATCGCACTCGAAGGGTTTTCCAGCTCTGAACATGTTTGATTCTTTTGGCCATAAATTTGTCATCTAACTTCCAAATGAGGTGATTTTTAAACCAATAGATTCCTAACACATTCATCTATCTCTCCATAGAAATTGATAGCCTTTGGTGTTGATTTGAAAAAGATGGATGGAAAGAAATTAAGGGAATCGATTGGAAGAGCATGCATTGATTATTTTACTGAATGTGCCTCGGTGTTTTAATCATATCTTGATCTGTAGAACTTCGAATGAGATGATTATTATTTCAAAATAAACTAGAGTCATAGAGCTACAAATTATTTGAAGAAATTAATTCAGTCTTACTTTTAATTTCTAGATGAAAATTGAGTATAGTGTATTGTTTGAGTATAATAATAGTCCAAAAATGATTGGGATATAACTTTCAGATTTCTAAACCAAATTAAACGATTTAGTGTCATTAGAAAGATCAGACAATGGGGAACATTGATCTGAAGAATTCAATTTGTGTTTTGATGATTGACTGGTGTGAGCACATCACCTTTGTGGGATGAGTGTTCAGTTGTCGCTTAGGACATCGTGCATGTGTTTTGCGAGGGTAAAAACGGGGCCTAACACTTATAGTATCTGAGAGTGAAGATGAACTATTGATAGTTAAGGAGATTACATTGAAATAACCCTATAGGGGGATACGCTCATGTCTTATGAGATTTCGAATAGTTGGACTCTGGAAATGAGGTCCAACATATTATGGTATTAGAGTGATTATGTTAAGGTCTAGGTTTAGGACTTAGTTTAGGAGTATCTTAGGCATGAAATGGGTAGTTTAAGACACGAAGTGAACATGCATTGTTTTAAATGAACAACTTGCATTGTTTTGAATTGTTTTACATAATTTGAAATTGTTTTATATGAACTAAATATTTTAAATGGTTTTATATTGAAGGAGAGATTATACTGCCTTGAAAGAGAACTCGAAGAACTATGACTCGATCTTGCTCTCGCTGCCAAGGGAGCACGGATGAATCGTATGTCCTGCAAGATGTGGAGACACACTCTGCTCTAGATTCTGAGGCACCTAGTATGCAACATAAGATGCCACCACCTCCTCTTCCTATGCCTCAAACAAACCCCATGGATCCACATTTCTTTCAAGTCTTTGCTCAAGCTTTTACGTATGTCATGGGCCAAGGGTCACAAGTTCCGATGCAAACTCCAGTGGCGAGGAGTGGACAATATGAAAAGCTTCGCAAGTATGAGGTTGTTGATTTCAATGGCATTACCAATCCTAAAGAGGTTGAAGCATGGTTGAAGAGGACAGAGAGAGTCCTGCTTCAGATGAAGTGCTCTGATAAGGAGAAGTTAGACTATGCAGTGAGCTTGCTATAGGGAAACATGCTCCATTGGTGAGAATCAGTACCCCATAGTTAGGTCATGCCGCCGGTACTGTCATGGAGAGACTTTCTATAAGTCTTCAGGAAGAAGTACCTTTTGAGGGTCTATGCTCAGAATTCTTGAATCTTGCACAGACGGACATGGGTGTGAGTGAGTATGAGCTGAAGTTCACCCAGTTTTCACAGTATGCGGCTAACATTATTGTGAATGAGGAGGATAAGTGCCGCAATTTTGAGGGAGGACTTCATTTGGGTATCAAGGAGAAAGTCTTGATCCACAACTTCTATGACTACCAGCAGTTGGTTGATAATGCACTCCAGGTTGAAAATTGGAGAACATAAAATATGAAGAGAATAAGAAGAGGAAGAACTAGGAGCAATCTTTTAAAAAGGGAATGAGTGCTCCAATGCCTGAGAGGAGTATGAGGAATCCCCATACACAAAGTGAAGTGGGAAGTAGTGGCTTCGCTAAGAACAAGCAAGTAAAGGCAGCTTTAGTGCAAGCCTCGACTATGGGAAGTAATAAAGTGATGGAAAGGAACAGGTACATGAACTCCCAATGTGAACATTGTGGAAATTTCACAAGGGAGAGTGTTCAAGTTACTTGGAGCATGTTTTTGGATGCGGAGAAAAGGGACACATGATTAAGGACTATCCCTAAGTAATAAGGCAAGAGGGGTTGCAGTTGCAAGCCTAAAGAGGAGCAGAAACAGTAGGAACTAGGCTAAGGTGGGCAGTTCTGGAGCTGCAAGGAAAGCTATTCCTTCAGGAAGGCCAATGGGTTAGGCACAGGTAAGGATGTTTGCTATGACCAGAGAGGAAGCTGCAACTGTACTTGAAGTTGTTATGGGTATGGCTCAGTTATTTAATTCAGTAGTATATTTACTGATTGATTTTGGTTTCACGCATTCATTTGTTTATGTAAGCATGTCATTACATCGTGTGAATTTCGTGCCAATGGATAATCTCTTGATTATTATTACTCATCTAGGAAGGAATGTGATGATAAGTCAAGTGTATAGAGAATGTAAGCTGTTCATTGATGATGCTAGACTGATAGTAGACTTACTACCTTTAGACCTAAAAGGCTTAGATATTATACTTAGAATAGATTCCATGAAGACATATCATGCTGAGTTAGATTGTAGCCTCAGGGAGGTAGAATTTGATATGGGTAATGGAGAGCAGGTGATTTTCAGAGGAGACAGGAGAACACTTTCACCAAAAATTGTTTCAGCTTTGTTAGCTGACGGGATGGTGAGGAAAGGGTGTGAAACCTTCTTGGAACACATTATGGATATTGAGGTGAATGAAGGGAAGCTAAAAGATGTTCTGATTTTGAGAAAATTTTTAGACGTGTTTCTAGAAGACTTACCTGGGTTGTCACAGGTGAGAAAATTTGAGTTTACTATCGACTTGATTTTTAGTACCACACCCATCTCTATACCACCTTATAGAATAGCTCCAACTCAGCTAAAGGAGCTGAATTCGTCACCATAGGGAGCGCTTGTTCTGTTTGTCAAGAAAAGGATGGAACATGGCGCATGTGCACTGATTATCGGAGACTCATTAGAACAAGAATCCTCTACCTTGGATTGATGATCTGTTTGACCAGCTATAGGGAGCAAAAGTCTTTTCCAAAATTGATCTCAAGTAAGGCTATCATCAGCTCAGAATTAAAGAGTCTGATGTAAGCAAGATAACTTTTAGGACTCGTTATAGGCATTACGAGTTCCTAGTCATACCAATCAGATTGACCAATGCTCCAGCTGTATTTATGGATCTTATGAATAAGGTATTCATGGAGTATCTGAATCAGTTTGTCACGGTGTTTATAGATGACATTTTAATATATTCCAAAAGTGAAGTGGAACATGAAGAACATCTCAGGATAGTGTTGCAGACACTAAGGGAGAAGTAGCTTTATGCCAAATTCAGTAAATATGAATTTTGACTTCATGAGTTAGTATTCCTTAGACATGTGATTTCGAAGGATGGGGTACTTGTTGATTTGAGAAAAATTGAAGCAGTGGTGAATTGGCATGCACCAAAGATAGTGGCAAAAGTGAAAAATTTTCTAGGTCTGGCAGGATATTACAGGAGGTTTGTTGAAGGATTCTCTATGATAGTTGCTCCGATGACCAAGTTGTTAAGGAAAAATTAGAAGTTTATTTGGAATGATGAATGTCAGAAAAGCTTTGAGGAGCTTAAGCACAGATTGACAAGTGCTCCAATTCTGACTTTGCCTATGGGAGATAAGCGTTATATTGTTTACAATGATGCTTTAACAAAGGGTTATGTGTTGATGCAAGGAGACAGGGTGATAGCTTATGTTTCACAACAACTAAAGCCTTATGAGTTGAATTACCCGATTCATGACCTGAAATTATCAGCAGTAATTTTTGTCCTGAAAATTTGGAGACATTATTTATATGGAGTTCAGATGAGGATTTTTATAGTTCGCAAGAATCTTAAGTACTTACTAAGTCAGAAAGAGTTAAACTTACGACAGAGAAGGTGGTTAGAGTTGCTCAAGGATTATGACCTGTTGATTGAATACCATCCAAAAAAGGGAAATGTAGTGGTGGATGCTTTGAGTAGGAAATCCTCAATAGCCCACGTTCAGATGGTTTATCTGTCGTTATTAGAAGAGATGACTAAGCTTAGAATAAGTTTGAAACAGAAGGAACTTGAGTGTATTGTTGCTACTTTCAGAGTGAGACCGATATTCAGAGAGAATGTTAGGGAGTTACAAGCACAAGATGCAGAATTAAGCAAGCTTCAAGATCGAATACCAAGGAAATAAAGGACGAGATATTCGACGGGGCATATAATGCGTTAAGCACCCAGGTAGCACTAGGATGTACAGAGATTTGAAAGAGCATTTCTGGTGGAAAGGCATAAAGAAGGATGTAGTAGAATATGCAAGCAAGTATCTAGTGTGTTAGAAAGTCAAGGCTAAATACTAGGCACCTTTAGGCAAGTTAAGGTCATTGTTTATTCCCGAGTGGAAGTGACAAAGGGTGACTATGGATTTTCTGATGGATTTGCCCAAGACCAGTAGGAAGCATGATGCTATATGGGTTATTGTTGATCATTTGACGAAGTCAACCCATTTTCTAGCAATTAAACATACTGATTCTTTGCATGTGTTAGTAAAGAAGTATATTGATGAGATAATGAGATTGCATGGAATCCTCGACTCTATAGTTTCTGATAGAGATCCTCGGTTTACTTCGAGATTTTGAAAAAGTATACAAAAAGTTATGGAGACCAAGCTAAATTTTAACACTACTTTTCATCCTCAAACAGATGGTCAATCTGAGAGGACCATTTGAACCCTTGAAGGGATGCTCAGGACATGTGTGATAAATTTCAAAGGTGTATGGGATGAGCGTTTGCTATTGGTCGAATTTGCTTATAACAATTCGTACCACTCGAGCATTTAGATGGCTCCTTATGAAGCAGTGTATGGAAGGAGATGCAAAACTCTTATATGCTGCGATGAAAAAGGAGAAAGCAGACTAGTGGGAGCAGAGTTACTCTAAATAACAGTTGACAAGGTCATTCTAGTTAAGCAAAGATTTAAGGCAGTTCAAGATAGAATGAAGAGCTATACTGATGTACATCGAAAGGAGATGGAGTATGAAGTTTGTGAGAAAGTCTTTCTTAAGACATCTCCTTGGAAATGAGTCATGAGGTTTGACAAGAAAGGCAAGTTGAGCCTAAGATATGTGGGTCCCTATGAAATTCTTGAAAGAATTAGACTGCTAGCCTATAGGGTGGGCTGCCAGAACTGTACAGATACATGATGTCTTTCATGTTTTCATGTTGAGGAGGTACAGATCAGATCTTTCTCATATCATTCAGATTACTGAGGTTCAGTTGAGAGATGATCTGACTTATGAGGAGACTCTAGTAGCGATTTTGGACACTAAGGAAAAGGTCCTTAGGAACAAGTCAGTTCAATTAATTAAAGCCTGTGGAGAAACTATTCTACAGAAGAGGCCACATGGGAGCCTTTAGAGGCCATGAAGAAGAAGTATCTGTATCTCTTCAATGATTCAGGTAAGAATTTCGAGGACGAAATTTCTTTAAGAGAGGGAGAAATGTTGACCCCTAAATTTTTTTCTTCAATTAAGCATGATTTAAATTAATTTTGAGGTTTTGATGGATTAAAATTTTTAGAGTTAATTATTATGTCAAGGTTAGTAGGATTTTATTGCATGGATTAATTGAATTAAGGTAAAAAGATTGTATAAGGGCATTTTTGGTAGTTCACCTAAGGATAAAGACCATAAGGCATATAAGGAAGGGCAAAATAGACTTTTGACACTCATTAAGAGTAGAATGGGAAAAAGATGAGTGGTCTTACTCTTGAGAAGGAAGAACGAAAAATGAAAATAACGAAAGAAGAAGAGAAAATATGAAAAAAAGAGAGGAAGAGAGTTTCGGTGGTTTGAGAGGAAAGAAGAGAATTGAGTTAGGGTTTCATCTTTTTTAAGCTTCCTAGAGAGATTTTGAGGTTATATAAGAAGGGAAAAAGAAAGAGAAAGAAAATAACTTCCATTTGAGCCAACAATCTTATTATTTGGTGAAGATTCAAGGTAAGGTCTTACTTAATCTTTTGAATTTTTGGAAGGGTTTTAGTTCGTGAAGCTTAGGAAATGTATGAATTTAAGTTTTCTAGAAACAATTTTAGTGAATGTACTTTGTGAGTTTTCAATTTACAACCCTATTGAATTTGAGATTTTTGTCTATAAAAAGGGAATCAAGAAAGACAAGAGGAGCAAGAGGAGAGGCACATTTGAGCAAGTTATAAGTAAAGAATTCAAGGTGGGTTATATTTTTATAATTGAATAATAAGCCATTAATGTTTCTTTCAAGAAATGGAAATAAATGAATTTTCAACTACTTTATTCATGTGCATTTAATATTATTTTTAATATTTTGAGAAAGTGTTACATGTTTGTATATGAATTGTGTTCTTGATTTTGGGCAATAAGTTTATAAGTTACGGAATACATGTTATGCGAGTTTGGTTTGATCCATTTTGTATGTCAAGTGCACTTGGACTAAAGGCTTCTCCCGCTTGCCCACTAATGATATGGAACTCCTTCATGGACTCCCTCATGTTTACGACTACACCAAACCACTATGTGAGATTGTGTTAGTTCGTTCTGTTCACGACTATACATGACCATTATATGGGAATGTGTTAGTTTGTTCTATTTATGGATCACCCAAATTATTTTGACGTGCTTATGTGTTGATGAGTTTGTTGAATGCATGAATTAGGTTGCTTATAAATTGTTTGACAAATTGAGAATTGGGAAATATATGTTTCATGATTCAATGTGAGTTTTCAATGGAAATGAATGTTTCAATGGCTTTTGATTGTTACTAATTATAAACTTGTTACCCACGAGCTTTTAAGCTCACCTCCATTCTCCGTCCCATATTCAGGTAATGAGCCAGAGATTGAGTAGTCAAGAGTCACGACATCACTCCGAATTTGATACTTTTGTATTTTAAGTTAGATTTTGCAAATACAAGGCTTTAGTCACATTTCAAGTATCTTTTGTATTTTGAATTTTGCAAAACAATGTATTATGACTTGAAATGCTCATTAAAGCTTTGTAAAACTCTTATCTTTTAGTATTAATGAAATATGATTGTGTTTGTGCTCATGACTTTCCAAGTTTGTATATTGCATTTTCAAGTCTTTCATAAGGGTAAAATTTTTATTATGACTTCAGGGGAAATCTGCATCAATATCTGCTGAATTAGACAAAGACATCTTCTTAAAAGTTATAGCTTATCTTTCTAGCTTTCCAACAATATATAATATGAAATTTTTGAACATCGTAGTTGAAAGTTATGATCATTTGAAGACAGTGATGTCGCATAGGATGTATATGTGGGATAATTTCAGTCACGATCGCACTAGGCACTCTCGCGATCCCACCAAGCACTCTTGTGATCACACCTTCCCTCCTCTCGATTCCACCTTTCTCCTTGTGGTCGCACCTGCCTTCCTCGCGTGTTGGGCCCCGATTCCTTTTTCATAGTAAATAAGCATGTTTAAATTATTTTTGAGGTTTAGTTTGCCTAAATTCCT
>JANVCQ010000009.1:19912926-19934032 GCA_025531925.1 Erythroxylum plowmanianum | reverse complement strand
TGTTTTTTGAGGTTTTTTTTTTTTTTTTTTTTTTTTTTTCCGAGCGATTCTTCACTGGCTGAGTGTGTACTCGCCTAAACAGCAACGTATTTTTTTCTCACCACCCACCTAGATTGTTTCAACAGTGATCGGCGACCTCCACTGTGAAAGACCCGACGTCAACCGGAAAGCCGTCATAGGCGTTCTGCCGTTTCCAAGCGTGAGCACCACGCGTCGCCCTCCGCCCAGTATTTCGTCGTTGTTCTTTCCCCACCAGGGTCGCCGGCCTCTTGCCACTCCTCTGCTAGTGTCAGACGTGTCCTTACCTTTCTTCCAGTACCCTTGCTTCCTTGTCTCTCCTCGGTGAGCTTTGAGTTCTGTTTGTATGGTAATTTCTGTCCATATGCCAGAAGCACATTTGTTTGAACAGATTCTATTTACTCTTTTGGTAATTTTTTGGCTGTCTTGAGCAACACTAAAGGAGATGTAAGGAAGAAGGTAATTATGTCGAGTTCTGATAATCCTTCACTTCAAATCAGTCCCGTAAAACTTGATGGAATTAGTTATCTTGCTTGGTCAAGATCCTGTTTGTTGTTCATTAAAGCTAGAGGATTACAAGGTTATATTAATGATGACAGTAAGAGACTCGACGTCAATAATTCTGATTACAATCAGTGAGAGTCAGAGAATTCTCGTCATGTCTTGGCTCATCAATTTAATGAAGCCGAAGATCGCTCGGACATATTTGTTAATTGACACAGTAGCAAAGATATGGAAAGTTGTTTCTCTGACCTATTCTCAAATAGGTAATAAAGCTCAAATTTTTGATCTTCGTAATAAATTGCACAACACGAAGCAAGGAGATATGACTGTATCACAGTATTTTGTGGAGTTATGTGGGTTATGGCAGGAATTAGACTATTATCAGGATTTTCAAGCAGAATGCTCAAAAGACGCTACTAGATTCCATAAAATGATAGAAGAAGATCGGGTATTTGATTTTTTAGCAGGCCTTTCCCTTCCGTTCAGCTCGCACATTCTCTAGTATAACAAGAAAAAAGTAGGCGAAATGTTATGCTACATACACCTCTCATTGAAAAGGCATGATTAGTAGCAAGTTCTATTGAAAAACCGAAACCTGCAAATACCTCATCGAATAAAGATCACTTACATTTTGATTACTGTGGAAAATCAAGACATACTCGAGAAACCTACTGGAAAATGCATGGAAGGCCTAATCAGAGTCGTGGAAAATGAGGTGGCTCAATGGTAAGGAGTTAGGCTCACTTGGCTGATGGAAATGAAGTGTCTGAAACATCGTTAGTTGGGGGATTATCCAATGAGGAACTTCAGGCCTTAAGACAGCTTCTCTCAAAAACAGACTTTGCTTCCACAGTTGGTGCATCCAACCTTGCCAAATCAGGTATTGAGCACTACATTTCTAAAGATAATCCCTGGATATAGATTCTGGAGCTAATAGACATATGACAGGCTCTCAAAATAATTTTTTAACATATTCCCATGGAAACAACAGGGATAATGTTAGAATACCAGATGGGTCTTTTACTTCCATATCTGGTACAGGTTCTGTTCACTGTACCCCCAATATTACCCTATCCTCAGTACTTCATGTACCCCGTTTTCCTATTAATCTTCTCTCTGTCAGTTCTATCACTAAAGACCTTAATTGCAAAGTTGAATTTTTTCCTGACTATTGTGTTTTTCAGGACCTTCACACAAGGCAGAGGATTGGAACTGGTAGACTGTAGGATAGCTTATATGTCTTGGAAGAAGTGCGCCTGACAGTTGCACATCAAGCATCTTTTGGAAATGATGTGATTAATAAGGAAATTCTATCGTGGCATAGGCGGTTAGGACATCCCTCGTTTTTTGTTCTGGAAAAACTTTATCCGAACTTGTTTAAAAGAACTTCTTTTAATTCTTTGTTTTGTGAAGCATGTGAACTTGCTAAATACACTAGAAGTTCTTATCATTTATCAAGTAATAAGAGTTCTGTTCCTCTTATGACTATTCACTCTGATGTTTGGGGTCCTACTCAAACTCCCTCTCTTTCTGGCCATAGATGGTTTGTGACCTTTATTGATTGATGCACTCAATTGACATGGGTCTATCTGATGAAAACCAAGAATGAAGTTTTTTCATGCTTCCAATCTTTTCACAAAATGATTTGTACTCAACATGATGCTAGAATTAAGATCTTATGGTTAGATAATGAAATGGAGTACATGGATGACAAATTTCGTGCTTATCTGGATTTTAATGGAATAGTACATCAAACTAGTTGTGCTTATACTAGTGAACATAACAGAGTTGCGGAAAGGAAGAACAGACACATTGTAGAGGTTGCGCGATCACTCATGTTCATGATGAATCTTCCAAAGGGATATTGGGGTAATGCAGTCCTTTCAACCGCCTACCTTATCAACAAAATGCCACTTCGAATTTTAGATTTTAAAAGCCCTGTTGAAATATTACAAGGTACAAACTCTTATACTGTACCTCCAAAAGTCTTTGGGTGTGTTTGCTTTGTTCATGCTCGGAATGTTGGCAAGTTGGAGCCAAGAGCTTTGAAATGTGTTTTTGTTAGATATTCTCCCACACAAATAGGATATAAGTGTTATCATCCCCTGTCTAAGAAATACATTGTAAGTATGGATGTCACTTTTCTGGAGTATGAGTCCTATTTCACCACATCCCCAACCCTTCTTCAAGGGGAGAATGAGATTGAATAAGAAGTGTTGCTTGACTCTAGAAAGAATGAGATCCAAGGAGGAAGAACAATTCAGGGGGAGACAACTAGTTTTGTTCAAGAGGATCGGAGTAAGCGCTTAGATAGACCAGACTTAAAGACATACTCAAGGTGAAATAAGACAGAAAAAGCCATTGTGCAGTCTATGCCAATGTGGTCCTCTTCCCTTGAAAACACTGGTGAGCTAGAATGTGATTTATCTGAAGATTTAGATAAGCCGATTGCACTTCGAAAAGGTGTTAGAAGTTGCACCAAACACCCAATTTCTAACTTTGTTACATTTGACTCACTATCTCCTGCCGATAGAGCCTTTGTCTTGTCTGTTTCTTCTGTGTCTATTCCACATGATTGGAGAGAAGCAATGAAAATTGTCCAATGAAAAGAAGCTATGATTGAAAAAATGAAGGCTCTAATAAAAAATGAGACTTGGGAACTTGTCACTGCTCCAGAAGGAACACGGACGATTGGCTGCAAATGGGTATTCATGGTGAAGCGTAAGTCAGATGGGTCCATTGAGAGGTACAAAGCGAGATTAGTGGCTAAAGGCTTTACTCAAACATATGGAGTGTACTATCAAGAAACCTTTGCTCCAGTTGCTAAGATGAATACAATCAGAATTTTACTCTCATGTGCAACTAACTTGGATTGGGACTTACGGCAGTTCGATGTTAAAAATGCATTTATTCATGGGGATCTGGAGTAGGAGGTGTATATGGAGATTCCTCCAAGGTTTGAAGATGAGAAGACACAAGGGAAAGTTTGTAGGCTAAAAAAGGCCTTGTATGGGCTGAAACAATCACGAGGAGCATGGTTTGAAAAATTCAATCGAGCTATGATCTCCTTTGGCTATCAACAGAGTAATACGGATCATACCTTATTTATCAAGCACTCCCAAAGTAAGATCACGCTTTTTATTGTCTATGTTGATGACATTATTGTAACTGGAAGTGATGCAGAAGATATAGCTAGGCTAAAGAAACTACTTGCTCAAGAATTTGAAATTAAGGACCTAGGAAACTTGCAATATTTCCTGGGAGTTGAAGTCGCTAGATCAAGAAGAGGAATCTTTATTTCCCAAAGAAAATATGTCCTAGACTTATTAGAAGACATTGATATGATGGGTTGTAAACCAGCTGAATCTCCTATCGAAAGCAATCACAAACTGCAAGCAGGAACGAGTACATCAGTGGACATGAGAAGATATCAGAGGTTAGTTAGGAAACTCATCTATCTTTCTCACACTAGGCCAGACATAGCATTTGCAGTTAGTCTGGTAAGTCAGTACATGCATGATCCACGAGAACCACACTTACAAGCTGTGTTCCGGATTCTGCGCTATCTAAAGTCTGCCCCAGGAAAAGGCCTTATGTTCACTAACAATGGTCATCTTAAGATAGAAGCATTTACATATGCTGATTGGGCTAGATCTCCAGATGATAGGAGGTCAACCACTGGTTACTGTACGCTCATAGGAGGAGATCTAGTCAATTGGAGAAGCAAGAAACAAAATGTAGTTGCTGGATCTAGTGCAGAAGTGGAATATAGAGCTATGGCTCAAGGTGTGTGCGAACTATTGTGGGTAAAGAAGCTGATGAATGAATTACAACTGATGGATGAAGGAAGTTCATCTCTCTATTGTGATAACAAAGCTGCCATTAATATAGCTCACAATCCTGTTTAGCATGATCGACCAAAACACATAGAAATTGACCGACACTTCGTGAAGGAGAAACTTGTGAATGGCTCTCTGCAACTATTCCACGTGGGGTCAAATGAACAACTGGCAGATGTCTTCACCAAAGGACTCTACAACAAACAGTTTCATAACCTTGTTTGCAAGTTGGGCATGTGCAATATCTATGCACCAACTTGAGGGGGAATGTTGACCAGTGATTATCAGCATTGATATTGTATTGATCTTGTTATAATTACACCTATAATCTCTCCTATAATTGAGAGATTCCCTATAGTTAATAGCTAGATTACTTCCTAAATAGTCCTAGGAATTTTGTATATAAACCTTATTCCTATGTACACAAAAGATAGAATACAGATTATCTTCAACATTCAACATATTCAACAAATGCTATTATGGCGGTTGTGGACGGATTTAGTAAATATGGGCACTTCATTGCTCTAAAGCATCCTTTTACAACCATTATTATCATTGGTGTTTTTGTACAAAATGTTGTTAAACTACATGGGTTTTCCAAGATCTATCATCTTGGATCGAGACAAAATATTTATGAGTCATTTTTGGACCATTTGGTTATAGCAGATAAAGTTGATGAGAAGCACCACTTACCACCTTTAGATGGACGGCCAAACAAAAGTGGTTAATAGATGTTTGGAGAATCATTTACGTTGTTCTATCAATCCCAGCCTAAACATTGGAGTAGGTGGCTATCTTAGGCTGAATATTGGTATAATATTGCCCTTCATTTTGCCACTAAATTGACACCTTTTAAGTTGTTGTATGGAAGGGACACCCCCTCCTCTCATATGGTACCAGCCAACAGGTACTTATAACTCTACATGGAAGAGCAACTACAAGCTAGGGACTTGATTATTAAGGAGTTGAAAGAACAACTGTGGCCAGCATAAGAAAACATGAAGAGGTATGTGGACCAACACCATTGGGATGTCTCAAAATCAGGTAAGCAATTTGGTTTATCTCAAAATCAGGCCTTACCAAAGCAAGTCATTGGCCAAGTAGGAAAATGAGAAGTTGTCACCACAGTATTTTGGTCCATGTCCCATTGTTTTGTCTACTAGTATGTTTCTAGAATGATGAGGTGTCTAGGTAGTCCTGCCGTTTTGTCTGTTAGTATGTTTCTAGAATGATGAGGTATCAAGGTAGTTACAATTCTATCAGAATGCGTGAGTATATCAGAGGCAAAGAGAGAGTGGGCAGGCATGGAATGAGTCTTCTATTGATCTTGGGAGAGAGGCACCTCTCAAAAATTGGCACTGTCAAATTCTTTTATGCTTTTCATTGGTGACAGCACCCACCAGACCCCATTTTCCCCTTTTATCCTCTTATCCTCATTATTACATTATTATTCTATTGAGTTTCTACCACATTGGAATGTAGTAGGCACCCGGGAGAGAACTTTAATAATTGACAAAGGAGTTCATACCTCAGATAGAAATCCCTTGAGAGTTAAATTTCCACTTGTTGTTCTCTCCGCAGCATCCTTGTAAGGAGCCTCATTCCAAGGACTGAAATACGCAAATGTACAACACAATTAGAGAACATACAATTTCTGAACCAGAATACTCATCAAAATCCATAGATCTTAACATAAATGAGACACCAACTAGCAATCTATACAAATCATTAGCTCCAACTGGAAAGCAGATAAGATAAAAGATCAAGATTGCAGATACAAACTTGTTTTGGACGTGTGTTTACACAATGTTTTATCCTGGTTATATATTTCTAGGAGCGGTTCCTTACATATGACTTTTTAGTTACACGAACAAACTGCTTAACTATCTTTGAAAACATGACATTTATTTGAAATGTCAAAGAGCATTATCATCTTAAGAATCAATTCAACCCAAAGGTTAAAGTTATTAGGTGAGGGCCAAGAATGGTTCAAATGCTTTAGCAACACAAAATGCCACTTAAATCGTATAGAGGTAAGATTTCAGATAAGCTATAAAAAGATGAGGACACAAACCATAACATTTATAGTCCACAAAGTAAAGAAGTTTTAATTGACAGGGATTAGTCGTGCATCTCATAACAATGCACCTAGCAAGGAACAATTAATACCATATACTGAAAGCTTGCACAACTAGCTATTCCAAAATCAACTGAAAAGCTATTCCTGGAGCATTTAAAGAAACTAGAAAATCCATAGAGAAAAGAGATATTGGAAGGGGAAACTTACTTATCAGGGGCAGTAGAAAATAATTCATCAATCTCGGCAGGACGTAGGGCTCCATGCTAGTAATTATGAAAGTAAACATATGCCTCAAGTTAAAAAAATGAAGGAAAAAATAATTGTGAAGAAGAATCAAGAGTATAGTGAGAACAAATACATACATTATCAATATCAAACAGTCTGAAGATCCCACGTAGAAACTCAAAGGCATCAGTAGTTAGCTCTATACTCTACAAGATGACAAACAAAAAATAATAATATTATGTTGAAATAGAGACAGAACAAAGAATAAGAATTGTCATGTAAGAATAAGTAATATAAAACAAAAAGCAAAATCAATAAGTGAATAACAATTAAAGAATACAAGGTCATGTATCTTGAATCCCTCAAAAAGGAGGGGGAAAAAACAAAGAGGAAGGATAAAAAGTGAAATTCTGGACAACCCTTAAGCAAACTAGTTGCACCTGATCAGAAGCATGCTTGGATGGAACTGGAAGAAGATCATCTCTAAGCTTTAATTCATCATCATAGCCAAATTTTCTCAGAACGGCCCAAGTTGTTTCAAGACGCCCTTTATCTATAAAAAGAGCATGGAGAAACAAGAACCCTTCAAGAGTAAGACCCAGGTCATTAACGCCTTCTTTCTTCTTTTCTTGCACAACTCTTTTCACGCCCACTAGTTCAGCAGGTTGCAATGGAGAATTAAAACATTTAACCTGCTAACAATAAACAAGTAAACCAAACAACATCGGTAGAAAACAAAGGAAAAGGAAACGGAAAAAAGGAACTAAGACTGGAATAACCTGGAATCCATTCAACTCTGAATCATTGAGTGCACCGTCCATGTCAAGATCACAAAGAAGAAATATTCTTTTTAGTGCCCTCACACATTGGGGCTTTAGAGTTTGACTCTCTTGGTCAAACAATGGAGCTGTTGGATGAAGTACGGCTTTCTGAGCATAATAGAAAACATCTGGAACCTACAAAAAATTACACCTAACTTTCACATTGCCTAGATGTTTTTGATATAAACAACATTTGATATTTGGAAATTTATGTTTGCCAACAAACAGAAAATGAAAATTTTAAGAACAATCAAGATGCAAAAACTACTCTATTTCAATTTACATGAGAAAAGGATAAGACAAGATTACGAGTTATCAGTATGTGCAAAATACTCATGTTTACCCATTCTTGTTTGCTCTTGTGACTTTCTGATAGAACTCTAGTCTTTGAACACTAGAGTTACGTAATATTATTGAATTATATCAGTAGTATAGACTCTTACAGTAGAGATATGTAATGATTCCCTACCCAGAGCTTAAAGCTCCTCAGAAGGTTTCACTATCCTTCTGTCACAAGTTTATCTCTATTTTTCTCCTTACTCTCTCCCCCCCTCTCTGCCCTCACATAACCTCCGGCTAGGATCCATTCTGTTACAACTAACTACTTGCCACCTCAGCTACTAACTAACTCTCCTCTGACCCACTGTTCTTTCTCCTAGAGTATACTTTCCATACCAACAGTTTATTCCCTTTTTTGTTATCCCTCCTATTGTCTGAATTACCCTCTTCCCTGCTGATCCTATCATTGCTCCCCCCTGGAAGAGCAGCCTTGTCCTCAAGGTTGAATTGAGGAAATTGGCTGTGGATCACATACTCATCCTCCCATGTAGCTTGTTCAATTGTTTTGCCCTTCCATTTGACCAACCATTGATGTGTTGAGTCCCCAAGCGTAGTTATTGTTTTGTTGGCTAGAACACTCTCCAGTTACAAAATGTCTTCCAATTCTACTTCCAATCCTTCAAGCAGAGAGGCCTCCACCGAATAATTACCCACGACTTCTTGAGACACATGGAATATTGGGTGAGCTCTAGAATGTAGGGGTAGTTTGAGTTTATAGGTGACTGCCCCCAATTTCTCCATAATTTGAAAGGGACCAAAATACCTTGTTGCAAGCTTTTGGTGCGTCTAGCCACAGTGAGTTGTCTGTGGGGGCGTAGCTTTAAGAAAACCCACTCTCCTACTTGGAAAGATTAACGAGTTCGTTTTCTATCCGCATACCTCTTCATTTGTTCCTGTGCCCTATTCAAATTGTATTCCAGCTGATTCAATGCTTCGTCTCTATCCATTAACTCCCTAGCCACTGCCTCCACTCTAGTTTTGCCTTGTAAATACTGCATTAATGTGGGCGGTTTCCTCCCATACACCACTTCAAACGAGGTTGAATCCGTTGAGGTATGAAAAGTTGTATTGTACCATAATTCTGCCCAGGAAATACAATATGACCAATGCTTAGGTTGTTTAGAAGCAAAACACCTCAAATAGGTTTCTAAACGCCTGTTGAGAACCTCGATTTCTCCATCCGTTTTCGGATGATAGGATGAGCTTATTTTAAGCATGGTACCCTGTAGTCGAAACAGTTCCCTCTAAAAATAACTCATAAACAAATGGTCACGATCACTTATGATTGATAATGGAACTCCATGTAGACGCACTACTTCTTTAACAAACACTTTAGCCACACTTTTAGCAGTATAAGGATGTTTTAGCAGAATAAAATGGCCATATTTAGATAGCCTATCCACCACGACCAGCACTGCTTCATATCCATAAGATCTAGGAAGTCCCATTATGAAGTCCATTGAGATATCTTCCCAAATCTAGTTGGGAATTGGTAAGGGTTGCAGTAGACCCCCAGGAGATGTATCAACATATTTCTGCCTCTGACATGTTTCACAAGACTTGACAAAGTCTTGAATGGACTTCTTCATACCAATCCAGTAAATATTGCTTGCAATCCTCCTATACGTGCATAGATATCCTAAATGTCCTCCAATAGGTGAAGAATTAAATTCCCTTAGGAGGAATGGAACAAATGGGGATGTAGCTGAGACCACCAGCCTTCCTTTGTGCAATAGAACTCCCTACTGCCATGAAAAGCCAGGTCGGGAATTGGGATCTTGTTGCAGATCTTGTATAATTTTACACAATATCAGATCTTGCTGCACCTCCTGTTGAAGTGTTTTGTCTTCTTCCCAAAGCGAGTATGAAACGATGGACTTGGACTCCCCCTCTTCATAAACCCGTGACAGTGCATCTGCAGCCTTGTTTTTTGGTCCCGGTTTATAAATGATTTCAAAGTGATAACCCAATAGTTTAGCTATCCAACATTGCTGATCTGTCGCAGTAATCCTTTGTTGCAACAGATGTCATAGACTTTTCTGGTCAGAATAGACCACAAATGGTCTGCCAAGCTAGTGACGCCAATGATGCACCGCTAATACTAAAGCCATTAACCCTTTCTCATAGGTTGACTTAGAGAGATTTCCTGCTGAAAATGCTTTAATGAAATAGGCTATTGGCCTTCTATTCTACATTAAGACCCTAACAACCCCTTTTCCTGAAGCATCACATTCAATCTCAAAGGGTTGTGAAAAGTTAGGAAGGGCTAACACCGTGGATGTGGTCAAAGCCTTTTTTAGAGCCTCAAAGGGTTCAAGGGCTATAGGACTCGAATGAAATCCTTCTTTCTTCGTTAGTTCAGTGAGTGGTTTGGCTGTTTTCCCATAGTCCATAATATACTTACGATAATACCTTGTCAATCCAAGGAATCCTCGCACTCCTTTAACATTTCGAGGAATAGGCCATGTCAACACACTACCAATCTTTGCAAGATCCACAGCCACCCCTTTACCCGAAATGATATGCCCCTAATACTCCACCGTTCGTCTCCCAAAACTACGATGACTTTACCCAACGTTTGCAACCAAGCCACTCCTGCCTTCAACTCTAGCATCCCCAGCCGAATAGGAATTCCAATGCACCTCCTGTTTGTGGTTACCATATGGTCATCCCCCAATCGGATTCCCAACTGCCTGGTAAGTTCTATCGTTAAGCCCATACCGCTAGCGAGTTCCGGAGAGATAAAATTGTCACTTGTGCCACTATTCACCAACACCACAATGGGGATCCCGTGTATTTCTCCATCTATCCTCATAGTTTTACTTTCATATAACACTACCTTATTTATCCCAAACAGCCCCATAGTTCTGCATTCCAGAGCTACTTCTTATTCTTCGTTATCATCCCCTTCAATGGCTCTTATTTCCCCATCTTCATTTAATGTCTCATTATCATCTACTATGAGGAGCCTTAATTGTCTTTCGGAACATTGGTGTAAGAGATGGAATTTTTCCCCACATCTGAAACATAGTCCCTTAGCCTTTCAGTCCATCAACTCTTGGTACGAAATGTGTCAAAGCCCTCTGGTTTTTTCTGACGATCCCCTTCTTTCACCTTCCAATTGTCTCATCGGGGCCGTTGTATGAAACACAGGAGCTCTGTTCTGTAAGCTAGTGTGGGAACTGTAGCCAAACAGGTCTCGGGTTCTACCCGACCTGGTTTTTCATTTTACAACTCCATAACCCACTGACACTACATGGCCCGTCTCTGTATACGTTGGGATAACCCAACTATTGCTCCTAAAATTAACGTCACGCCTCTGATTCCAAGGGCGATATCAGGCAACTAAGTTCTCACTACTTCTTTGTTCATCATCCCCTTCTTAATCCACAGCCCTTGCGATTTTCATCATCTGGAACCTGTTGGCTGGGTTGAACGTGCTCACCCTCCTCCTAATATCAGCTCGCAACCCACTCATAATAACCCATAAATTGTGCTTCAGGTAAACATCCCACCTGTGAAGACACGAATTCGAAGGCTTCAATGTACTGTTCCACTGAATCCGTTTGATGTAAGTCAGAGAGTTCTTCAAATGGGTTCTCAAATCGTCTCCCTCCATATTGATCGGTTAAGGCGTTCGTCAACTTCTCCCATGTACGCTCATCTTCAGTCTCTCTCAAGAGGTTAAACCAGTGAATAGTTGACCCCTCCATAATTAAGAAAGCCAGTTTAATTTTCACCTCTTCTGAAGTGCCGTGAACCTCGAAATATATTTCGGCCCTTGTGATCCATCCCACAGGGTCAGAGCCATCGAACATGGGTAACTCCACCTTTCTCACAAACGTTCTGTACTCCTCCATATTACCCAAAGACTGTTTTGACTGAAAATGTTGTTGAGGATGTTGAGTACTCTTTTCACCAGCCATAGTTGGCCTCCTCTCTGAGATATCACTCCCTTGTCCCTCTTCTGGTCGCTTACCCATCATCTTACTCATTTCCAGCAACAATGCTCGTTGCATCTCTCCCACCGCCATCCTCATAGATGATTGGATATCTTTGACCCCAGCCTCCAAATTAGCCATATGAGATTCCAACAAGTCTACCCTATTAGACATCTTGGTTGGCATGAATATGGGCCTCCGGAATTAATGAGGTGCCCAAAAAAAATAGGATCCTACCTTCTGATGAGATTATCCGATAGGTAGGACCAATGATAGAACTCTAGTGTTTGAACACTAAAATTACGTAACATAATTGAATTATATCAATAGTATAGACCCTTACGGTAGAGATATGTAACGATTCCCTACCCAGAGCTAAAAGCTCTTTAGAAGGTTTCACTATCCTTCTGTCATAAATTCTTCTCTATTTTCCCCTTACTCTCTCCCCCCCTCTCTGCCCTCACAAAACCCCAGCTAGGATCCATTCTGTTACAACTAACTACTTGCCACCTCAGCTACTAACTAACTCTCCTCTGGCCCATTGTTCTTTCTCCTAGAGTATACTTTCCATACCAATGGTTTATTCCCTTTTCTGTTATCCCTCCTATTGTCTTAATTACCCTCTTCCTTGTTGATCCTATCACTTTCTCATGTTCATGCATTTCCACATAGAAGACCAGTTATGTTCTCCTCCCCATTAGGGCCTAAGGTATCTAGCCCTCTTACTACATTTGCAATTAATCCCCGGAAATAAAGAGGAAGAAAAAAGAAAAATCTGTGAGTTAGAAAATTGAAAAACAGAAGATCAAAAACTGTACAGCAACCCAAATATACCAATCCTCAATGATCAAGGAGAGTGCATGGTTATTACCTGCATAAGTGTAACTGCAGAGCACTCTATGCAGGTCTCAATCTCCCTATAATTGTGCATAATTGGACCAATGACTTGCTCCAAAGAAATCGGCTCATTCTCATCTCTTAAATCTAGCTTGCACCCAACCACAATTACAGGAACGCTCACCTAAACAGCAACCCAAAAATATCTAACTTCATCCAGCAATCCAAAGACAGAATGTGTCAACAAACTTAGTTAAGATAATTGAAGATGAAACCAAAACAGCGAAGTACCTCTAATCGACGGAGTTCCTCAAGCCAAAAACCGGTGACCCTAGTAAGGGTCAAAGGTTGATCGCAAGCGTAAGTTAACACCGCAACATCAGCTCTCTTCAATTCTTCAATAAGCTTCCCTCTATTCTCTAACCTATACAATTAAGCACCAAGCTGTAATCTTTAAGCTCAAACATAAAAAAATTTACAGTATACAGATAAAACAGTAGTATAAGGTACGCTGCAGAAGTATCGATGATGGTGACAGGCACGTGATCGGGGAACATATCGGCGGGAAGGCGAGTGGGAGGAAGCACGTGAGGGAGGTTCTCTGGGAGAGACTCGGTAGCCATCGCAGCAATCAAGCTAGATTTGCCAGTGAAACGGTCGCCGGCAACGACCACTCTGACGCCGTTCCTGACGCCGGTAACAGACTTCCGGCCAGACATTTGAAGCTTTAAAGGTCGAAAAGATTGAAGCAGGAGAAAAAGCAGAGAGAGACAAAGTGGCCTATACAGAAACCTGAATCAGATGATCGAGAACGTTTTATTTCAATTAGGGCCTTAATTTTGGGCCCAAGCCCAAATCGACAATTCATAAAATGAGGACCAAACTACCGGTGACCTATCACGTAAACTAAAACCCTGATAGCTACTCTATGTGGCTCCGGTCAGTTCGTGGAACGCTTGTAGTTGCTGTGCGGCGCTACTTCTCAAGGGCGGAGGCGGCGGCAGAGAAGTCTGTGGCAGTTGAAGAAGTGTCTTCGAGAATTTGTGGTGGAGAAAACTCGCTAGGAAAGAGACTGTTTAAGTTGGTTTATACGAAGCGAAGTGCGGTGGTTGCTATAAGGAAATGGCAAGAAGAGGGAAACAGCGTGAAGAAGTATCAGCTTAATCGGATTGTTAGAGAGCTTCGCAAGCTCAAGCGTTACAAGCACGCGCTTGAGGTTTGATTCCTCTCTTGCTACTATTTGTTTTAAATGAGCATGACGTGCGTTTATGTTGTTTCTGGTCAAGATTGGATATTGTGAGGTGGGAAACATGTACTCTGCTTTAACTTATAGTTATTTTGATGCTTTGTAGTGGCACTAACTGCTAATTGGAACCGGATTAGAAATTGAATATTGTGATCTTTGAACTCAACACCACAATGTCATTGGTATCTTCTCTAGGTGTGTGAATGGATGACTCAACAGCAAGATATGAGGCTTGTGCCAGGCGACTATGCTGTTCACTTGGACTTGGTTGGAAAAGTTCGAGGTCTGGCTAGTGCAGAGAAGTTTTTTGAAGACCTTCCTGATAGGATGAGAGGGCATGAAACTTGTACAGCTCTTCTCCATACTTACGTTGAGAATAAATTGGAAGTGAAAGCTGAGGCTTTGATGAAGAAGATGTCTGAATGTGGTTTCTTGAAGTCTCCCCTTCCGTTTAACCACATGCTCACATTATACATAGGGAATAGAAAGTTGGAGAAGTTTCAAGGAGTATTTCAGGATTTAAGGATAAAAACTTCACCTGATCTTGTTACTTATAATCTAGTATTGACTGCATGTGGACAACGACATGATGTTGAAGATGCAGAAAAAACCTTTACACTCCTGAAGAAAGCAAAATTGGATCCAGATTGGGTAACTTATAGTATTCTAAGTAATTTGTACATAAAAAGTGAACTCCATGAAAAAGCAGTTTCAACTTTGAAGGAAGTGGAGAAGATGGCTGTTCGAAAATCTCGTGCGGCTTTTTCTTCCCTCCTCAGTTTACATACAAACATGGGAAATAAGGATGGGGTACATCGAATTTGGGAGAAGATGAAAGCATGCTTTCAAAAGCTTAATGATGCGGAGTATCTTTGCATGATATCTTCACTGGTGAAACTGATGGAAATTCAAGAGGCAGAAAATCTCTATAAAGAGTGGGAGTCAGAGTCTGGAACCGGTGATGTTAGGGTTTCAAATGTACTTCTTGCAGCTTATATTAATGGTGACAAGATGCAAGAAGCGGAAAACTTTTACCGACACATAATTCAAAAGGGCATCACTCCTTCATACACAACTTGGGAACTCATTACTTGGAGTCACTTGAAAACAAAGCAAACAGCGAAAGCCTTAAAGTTTTTGAAGAAAGCTATTGGTAGCGTTAAGAAGTGGAATCCTGACAAAAGGTTAATTGAAGAAATTTTTAAGGTTCTGGAGGAGCAAGAGAATATTGAAGGGGCTGAACAGTTCTTGATTATACTTCGGAATGGTGGACATTTGAGTACTCAGATATATAATTCTCTTCTGCAAATTTATGCAAAAGCAGAAAAAATGCCCCTTATAATTGCAGAGCGAATGAGGAAAGATAATGTTGAGATGGATGAAGAGACCCGCAAGCTCATAAAGGCTACCAAGCATATGTGTGTGTCTGAAATTGCTGTTGATCTGTGAGAGAAAACAACTACTGGAGATTGAGGATCCTGATTTCTTACTTGTTTTGCTTCTGTGGTTTCCGTGTAAACGTCAGTTTCTAGAGAAGCCAGGAAATGGAACCATGATTTTTAATTAATTGATGAGTTCATGTTTGACCCTGTAATAATGATTTCGAAAACTTGAGATTAACATGAAGGTGAGCAGTTTGTTTCTAGCATCCTTCGTGATGTCCTGTAACTTGATGCATTTGGAGAAATCGCCAGACAGCAGTGAAGTCCTCTATGCTATTCAAGGGTTGTAAATTATTTGATTATTGAACATGTAACTATGCATTTGTTTTTGAGTAACTATTGATTAGGATTTTATGCCGCTATTTCAGGAAATGAGGGCGGGCAGGCTAGCGTCTCGAAGGTCATGTCTTGTCCTGGAATTGTCAACCGTTTGAAAGGACTCTAAAGATCATTAAAGTGGTGAAACTGAGGACAAAATGATCAGCCGCCTCATCTTCAAGCACATATGAGCCTAAAGTCCCGATGATGCCAACAATGCCTATTGAATACAATCCTGTTGGAGCACTTTCACAGGGAGGATAATCTGCAGGGACCAAATCAGACGATCCGTTATGAGATATTCAATCAATAATTATGTAATTCCGAGCTAGACAAGAAATAAAAGTTCATTGAAAATGCATCTTCCTTTGTCTGTTCAATTGATTACGTATCATATCAACAAGAGCAAGAAAAGTTCTTTAGTTTCCTACAACCAGATGAAAATCGAACCCCTAAGTTATCACAGGTCTGACGATGTTTTTGTCAATTTTCGCACTCATGTGTCTTGGAGAAGAAATTAGTTACTGAACAGCACCAGTTTTCCCAAGTCATGTCTCCAAGCAACACATGGATAGCAGGTACAAGTGGTTCACCAGTATCACCACATACTTCTTCAGTGCCTCTATCTTTCCCGATGGGGTAATCCAAATGTAGATAAGGTTGGTGCCTATATAAAAACCGTCAAAATTTCCGTATTTGACATTTGGCGACATAGTTACATCTGGGGGGTTCCAAAACATCCAAGGACGTAGGTACTTGGTGAGTTGGTGTGGTGGTTAAGACTCAAAAGAGTGCTTAGCTTTATCATGCGTTTGTTGTATTAACATTACAGGAAAAGGTCATTATAATCATCACCTGTGACATGTTCAACTGATCACACCTTCAGATACCATACTAGTATTATTAGAACTTAAAAGTAGAGTACAAGTAGCAGAGACGATGTTCTTGTTAACATCATTACGTGAAGCGTTAACTGCGCCAACCGCGCAACAAGGGGTTTACCGAATCCAACCCAACCCACCCCATCCGACGTCCCTGCTATTGATTATCATAAAGTTACTGAATTATCCTTCTGATCATGGACAATTTTTTTTTCACAAGTAAACATTAAATGCTATTTTTTAATTCCAAAATTTGAATCCAAATGTTCTCAATTTGGTCTAGGAAATTTTAGATATAGCCCATGTTACCTTATTTGACGGACTGTCAACCCTTTTAAAAGAAGATTTCTACAATGAATATTAACTGTTTCTTCTTAAGGTCAAGTTTGAAAAGACATTTTGACATCTCTTTCTTCATACATAAGAAGGGGAATGAAATAAATTGGGCTATGAGGTCAAAATAAATTAAGATTGAAAAAAAAGGTACAAATGGTAAGTAATCCTAAATATTTAAAAAAAGTCAGATATATAGGAAAGTAAACACATATATATAACTAAAAGAAGTGTAAGTTTCCGTATATAGAGGCACTGCATAAAGGTAACGTGGTTTGTATGCGTAATTTGAGTCGAAAATCATGTTCAATTAGTCAATAATTATCTCCACCATCATCGTCATCACGTAGTAGGGCCCAACTATCTAATCTATTATCAGTTCTATTTTTCTATTTCTCAACACCCCATCGTAGCTATGTTTCAGGTTAGAAGTTGGTGCTTAAAAGCCTTACATGGTCTATCTCTTCCACTACAAATACAAAGACGAGAACCGAAAAGAAGAACTCTCCGTTGTCTGAGTGATCATGGCTTGTAAAGTGGATTGTGAAGATGGGTTTGAAGAAGGAATATCATGGCTACCTTCTCATATTCTGGACGAGGCAATATGGGACGGCAAGGTTGGTTTAGTCTCTAAAGCCCGAGACACTCTTGCTATGTTTCGTTTCTGAATCTATCAGAATGACTTGTGCAAGCTGTCTTTTCGTAACAGGAATGTGTTAAGTACCCCCCACAACTTCAACAGCATCGCGGCCTGCCTAGATTGCCTCTGCCACTGGTAAGTCAGGTTTGTAATCTGTATTTATATTAATTGTTTTAGAGTTTTTGTTGGAATCTTTGGCTGTAAACTGCAAAGAGATGAACGGCGGAGTAGTGCGTATCTTGTTAGCTGTTAGTTAATTTCCCCATATTCAGGAGGGCGGATGCAGTACATTATCGATTTAGCTACGTTGTTTAGGACCACTCCAATTAGCTTTCCATGTCAATTTTGTGACTTCGAGCGTTGCTCTAATGAGCTTCCGTGTTTTAAAATATGGAGATAGATTGATAGAAACTTACGGGTACTTGGAATTGACATGAATGTTTACGCTCTATCTTCTTCTGCATGCACGCCGTAGGCTTAACGGACAACGTTTCACATGGTCCACACACCAAAGAAAAGAGAAAGGGTAATCAATGAACATAAAAATTAGTTGGATGGTAGTCTTGTTGCTTTATAGGAAAATGACGTGACGAGACTAACATGAATTATTAGTTAGTGTCTCATTGATTCCTTATAGTTCACAATATATAAGAAGTTGAAGAGAAAATAAGCAGACACACGCAAAGAATGGCTGTGCAAGAACATATTACTTTGGGATGTTTCGTTTTCGACCTTTCTTCATTTGATCCCTTCAACATTATAGCATCATCAGGATTCACACATTATGCTAATTAATGGAGTTTCTTGCCTTTTATATACGATGCGTCAGCCCTCAAAAGGTATCCAGAGGAGAAATGGTACAAGAAGATTCTACGGTTCTAATTGGGCATATGGAGAACAGGGAATGCAAGTAATATTTCTAGATGCTGGTCACAAAAAGTCATGTGGTACAGGAGTTTTCCTTCCACAAAGGGCTGGTACGAATTACCAATACAACAAGAAGCCAGGTATGTGTACCTGATTCTCTGCAAATACCTGTATTACAATACAAGGAAAAGAAAAGAAAATAAGATGTGAATTTATTGGATATCAACACTTGGTATGTGTATGCAGCTTGCTCTCCTGTTCTCCTTCCAGCTAGGGTTGTTCAAGCACTTAAACTCAACGTGCAAGAGTTACGCATGGAAATATCAAGGGGCAGAGGTTTAAACTTCTGAAAGCATATTGTCTTTTCTTTACTTGTGCCATACACTTCTACTAATTGACTGTAATAACGACATATGCAGATTGCAGGAATAGCTCAAGAGGCAGACAGTACAATTCATGCAACAGTAGAATCACCAAAGATTTTCCAAAACAATGCTGGGGCTTGCCACACAATGAAAATTCTTCACCAGAGCTATTTCTTCCCAAAGAATGGACTTACTAGCTCTCAACAGGAGCTGCAACCTATACAAGGAAAAAGCTCTTGCTCGCTGTGCTATTAAATAAATATTAAATAAATTCATGTAACATAAGCAGAATAGTGATGCAAAGAGTCTATGTACACTAAGCTGTTGGTAAATATGGGATAATGGTTGATGGAATTAAGTCAAATCTTTCTGAAGTGTTAACACTACAAGAAAAATATAGTTTAGCGATGGAAATTACTGACGGAAAACTTAAATATTCCGTTGGTAAGCCAAATTAGCAACGGAATTTACTGACGGACAAAGGCATCGTAGAAACGGCCGTAGATAAGTTATTCTGTCGGTAACTTTACAGACGGAATTGATTATTCCGTTGGTAAGTTAATGGCAATAGTACCGAGAGTTATTAGTTTTCTATCGGTGAATACACCGACGGTTATTCTATGTTGTATTCATTCGGTAAAGTTGCCAATGGAATTGGTTACTTCGTCAGTAAGTTAATGTCAATATTATCGATGGTTAGTAGTTATTCATCAGTAAATCTAATAGATTTTATCGCCGAACTTTATTTTTTTCATAGGTAAATTTACAAAAAAAGTTTTTTAATTTCGTGTCTTTAAATTTTATTTGATGATCTTATAGTTGATGCATAATTTAAACAGTTATGAGTTATCTGTGTATAATATTTTGATTTGTTTCTACATTTAATTTATTAAAACAGAAAGTTGATTGATGATATAAAGGAAAAATTATCTTAATTGATAATAAAAAATTAATTTGTACATAATAAGTATTTGTAATTCAGACGAAATGACTATAAGTACGATATTCATTTGGTGACCGCGAATGCTTTGATTGCTGCAATGATGTGCTACCCCTCCCCTTCAACTCATTCATCTCATTATGGAGCTGAGCTATGTACTCCATCAACTGTTGCAATTGAATTACCAATGTCTGTACTGGGCTTCGAAGTTCATGGACTTCATTGATTGTGGACCGCCTATTAGATGCTACTATACTAGACGTGGAGGATTGTGAATAACGTGTATTCGGAAATGAACCTGAGTCGAATATCCTTCCACGAAGGTCTCTACCACCCACTGTATGAAGATAGGTTTGAGTCTCATTAACATCTTTAGACTGTTGAGACTGTCGTTGAATGCTTTCTTGTATTTGGTCCTATTAAAAGACAATATTTATGTTAGTAGTGATAATTATTAAGCATTAATATTAAACCATAAATTTTATATACAATTAGTTCTTTACATTGAGTGTTGACGAAGGTCACATCATCATGCTTTTTAGTGTGAGTGTACAAAAAGAGCTGATAGGGTGTAGGCCTCGTGCCTATAGACTTTTCCTGCATCAATATAAAATATTATAAGTGAACTACAATTTATAAAAATTTTAGCAGAGTTTTCTCAATTTTTATGATATTTACCCCCTGTTGAACAAAAGAAAACTCAACAACACAGTCATATATAGCATCAAACATTTATAACATTATCATTCTTCATAATACACATATTTTCATTCCAAAATTCACACATCAAATTAAATTGAAATATAAGAAAGTAAAAAAAAAACATAATATAAATGGAAAGTTAGATACTTACAAATCTCTCTGTATGCTTGTGGTGGGTAATAGATTCTCTAGTGTGTATAGGAAGACTCTCTCCTCCTGGTCCTCCTTGTCTGTTAGTAAAATTAAGCTCTAAAATGGACATTGTCTTAAGTGATGTCTAATATTGCTGCCAACGACTCCATGTTTAGAAATATAAGGCGGTCATACACCAGTCTTGTGTATCATACCAATAAAGTCTCGATAACGTGTACATGCTCGTCTCTCTTATACTTTATTAATAACCGAGTCAAATTCATAATCCAAAAAAAAATCTTTCTGAAATAAAAGGAAAAACATTTGATAAGTACTTATAATGTAATAATATCTATCTAATTAATGTATAAAAATCAATTAAAAAAGAAATTTTTTTTTAAACCTCAAACTCCTGATATTAAAATTCCTTTGTCGACTGAGAGATATTCTTCTATATATAACCTTTAAGATCAATGTTCTCCTTGAATTTGGATATCATGTTTCTTGAGTACGGTTCAGACGAAATCAACCTAATATAAAAACAATTAATTTTATACCATTTTTAAAATTTAAACCTATAACTTAATTATAAACATATGGTGTTTCATGTATTTTCACTTGTAGATTGTTGACAAT
>JANVCQ010000009.1:19854417-19898040 GCA_025531925.1 Erythroxylum plowmanianum | reverse complement strand
CTTTTAGTTCAGTTAGTTTAATTGAATGTGGTTCTTGGATAATAGACACAGGAGCTTCCAATCATATGTGTCATGATATTGCCTTGTTTGACAAACCTACACTTGTAGCCAAACTTACCCCTGTTCATCTACCAGATGGCATAGTTAAGATAGTGGATTTCACAGGGAACATTGTTCTTTGTTATAATCTTAGTCTATCATCCGTTTTGCTTATACCTTCTTTCAAATATAATTTGCTTTCAGTTAATAAACTAGCTTGTCAATCATCTATCAAATTTACCTCTTATGCAACCTTTTGTGTTCTGCAGGACCTTGTGACTGATGAAATCTTAGCAGTTGGGAAGGTAACTGCAGGACTTTATATTCTTGATAAGTCATCTTTTCTTAAACAAACCATTTTGTCTTACATCACACGCTTAGGAAATAGCATCAATAAACCAATACATTGTCATAGTGTTGTTGATGATGTTTTTTGGTACCAAAGATTAGGCCATCCATCTCTCAATGTACTAAAACAGTTGCACAATTCTATCAATAACATGAATTTTTCTAATCAACCGTGTGATGTATGTCATCTTTCAAAACAAACCAGGCTTCCTTTTCCTAGGAGCAGTATTAGTACAGATGCATGTTTTGAATTGTTACATACAGATCTTTGGGGTCCTTATAAGTAAGGGTCAATTAGTGGAACATACTATATCCTCACCATAGTAGATGACTTTTCTAGAACTACCTGGACTTTCCTACTCAAACACAAGAGTCAGACTTCAACTTTCTTAGAGAAATTTCTTAAACATATCCTAAATCAATTTCATGCTACAATCAAGGTTATTATAACAGATAATAAGACGGAATTCTTGAGTCATAGTTGTCAGGAAATGTTTGCCAACTATAGAATTATACACCAGAAAACCTCTCGTTATACTCCACAACAAAATGGAGTTGTTGAAAGAAAACATAGGCATTTATTGCAAACTGCTAGAGCACTTATGTTTCAGTCCCATTTACCAAAACAATTTTGGGGAGATTCCATTTTAACTGCAACCTAGATCATCAATAGGCTTCCAACTTCTATTCTAAATTGGAAGTCTCCACATTCTGTTCTTTTTCATAAAGAACCTGATTATAACTTCTTGAGAACTTTTGGTTGTTTGTGCTATGCTTCTAATACTTTTCCTCATAAAGACAAATTTGCACCTAGGGCTTTCAAGTCTGTTTTTATTGGTTATTCTTCAGGGCAAAAGGCTTACAAACTCTATGATTTACAAAGCCACCAAATTTTCATTTCTAGGGATGTTGTTTTCTATGAAAATAAATTTCCTTTTCAGTCCATTTCCTTGGATTCAGGAGTAGTTCCTTTGCCCAATCAAAATGTTTTACCATCTGTTGTGTCTTAAGAATCCTCATCAGCTGAGAATCTTGCTGAGGATTCTTCATATTCTTTAGTTCTCACTTCCTCTGATACTCCATGCTCCACTGATCTAGCACAGAGTCCAGCTCCTATTTGTAAGAGTATTTGTGTGACCCGAAGGCCTAACTGGTTGGATGATTTTGTTTCCCATGCATCTGTTATTGATATTGCTCCTAGTATTGTCCCTACTGTGTTTAATTCTTCTCATACTCCACCTACATTTCCATTTGTACTCTCTTCTCATCTTACATCATATTATCATTCATTTTTAGCGAATGTGTCTAATATTGAAGAACCTAGTTCTTTTGAGCAAGCTAAAACTAATTTGAATTGGTTGAATGCTATGGAGGCTGAGTTGACAACCCTTGATAATAATCATACTTGGGATTTGACTGTTTTGTCGAAAGGAAAGAAAGCTATAGGTTCTAAGTGGGTTTATAAAGTTAAACTCAAACCTGATGGAACTGTTGATAGGTATAAGGCTAGGTTAGTGGCAAAGGGCTATAATCAAATTGAGGGAGTGGATTATAATGATTTTTTTCTCCAGTTGCTAAAATGGTTACCGTGAGAATCTTTATTGCTATTGCTGCTGCCAAAGGTTGGCCTTTAAATCAATTGGATATAAATAATGCTTGTTTGCATGGGTCTATTGATGAGGAGTTGTACATGTTGCCTCCTCAAGGATATACCAAGGCTGCTCCTAATCAAGTGTGTCGTTTGAGGAGGTCTCTATATGGCCTTAAGCAAGCATCACGACAATGGAATCATTAATTTACTGTTTCTCTTTGTAAGCAGAATTTTGTGCAATTTGCTCATGATCCTTGTCTTTTCTTTAAATCCGACGGAAGTGATTATATAGCTCTTATTGTGTATGTTGATAATGTGTTAATCATGGGTCCAACGGAGGCATGTATTAATCAAGTCAAACGATTTTTACATGAACAGTTTACTATTAAAGATATGGGCCCTGCCAAATATTTCCTTGGATTGGAACTTGCTAGGTCATCTAATGGCTTGTATGTGAATCAGAGAAAATATGTGTTGGATATTCTTAAGGATGCAGGGTTAACTTGTTCAAAAGGGGTCGCCACTCCTTTGTCTCCTCAATGTCGGTTTGATGATGCTAGTTCTCCTTTATTGGAGAATCCAGATCGATATTGGAGGTTAGTTGGGCGTCTTTTTTATCTTGGTTTTACCCGACCTGACATCACTCATGCGACTCAGTAGTTGAGTCAGTTTGTTCAAGCTCCTACTGAGCAACATTGGATGGCTGCCATTCATGTGCTTAAATATTTGCAGCAGTCTCCATCTATAGGTTTATTCTTTCCCTATAACAATCCTTGCTCTTTATAAGCTTATTGTGATGCGGATTAGGCTGCATGTCCTTTTACTCGGCAATCTTTGACATGTTTTTGTATCTGCTTGGGTGATGCTTTGATTTCTTGGCAGACTAAGAAACAAACCACTATTTCTATATCTTACTCGAAGGTTGAATATCGTAGTCTTTCTACTACAGTTTGTGAGTTGCAATAAATTTCTTATTTGTTGGCTGATTTTCGGGTGTCCATTTCTTTTCCTATTTCGTTATGATGTGATAATTTGGTTGCTGTTCATCTTATTGCTAATCCGGTTTTTCATGAGCGGACTAAGCATTTGGAGATTGATTGTCATTTGGTTCGTGATAAGTATAAAGAAGGCTTCGTTCTTCCTCAACATATTCCTTCGAAGCTTCAATTGGCTGATATGTTCACTAAAGCTTTATCAGCTCCCATTTAATTTTCTTTTTTTTGTTGTCTAAGTTGAGCTTGTGTGATTGACATCAAGCTTTACCTTGAGGGGGGGTTGTAGAATTTCCTGTATTTATACTGTATAGTGTAGTGTATTGTACTGTACTGTGGATTACATATGTTTTGCATTTTGTGTTTGTAGTTTTGTAGCTAGTGTCGTTTTTGTATAGCGCAGACTTTGATGGTATAAAACCATCTATTCTTTCTGTACAGTGATAAGAGAAATTAATAATGATTACGAAATCACTTTTCTCCCAAAACTAAATCCCTAGATTACAGTTTCTTCGGTTGTTATTTTCATCTCTTGGCCTACAACCATAAATTAGCTAAAAAAATACAAAAACTAATTAAAATAATATTAAAAATCATTTATATTCTTTTTGGATTGTTATCCAACTCTACTGATCTACTAATTCTGATACATTAGTCATGTGGTATTATCTGATTTATTGCCCTCTTCACCTCAAATATGCTCATCTTCCTTCCATTAGCATTGTCTTTCACCTGCACATCAAACGAAATTTTGTTAGCTTCAAAAGAAGTGGAGACGAAAATGGAAATCTCGAGCCTTTACATTCAAAAGCTAAGCCATTGACACACCTTTGCCCTTAACTCTGCTACAAACACTCCATTGCTCAATGAAGACTGAACCGCAGTGATTTCAATCCTCAGCTCCCTCAGTTTTTGCATTATATCCAACAACAGCCCTTCTCTATACCCGCATTGCAATTCCAACAATCCGTCGCTCTCTATTATCGACACTTGTACACTTGGACCCTCCTCCCCCAGCTGCGACTGCGGTGACGCGTCCAATGACTTGGCCTTCGTAACACCGGTACTAGCCTCTGCTACTTCAACTTCCTCATTTCTGAACCTTGACCAACCCCTCTGACGCCATCTTCTCTGCTCTTTCGAAGTGCTATTCGTTCTCTGTAAAGGGCTTGTGACAGGCAACCTTTTCTCTATCTCCACCTGTCGGTTTCGCAACTCCAAGTCCTGTATTTTTTTTCGCAGTTGCTTCACGTACTCTATGGTGTCACCTAATATGGAAGCCTTGTCCATTTTGGTCACGAAGGGTACTAGTGACCTCAGTGTAAGAAACCTCTCGTTCAGCTTCTCTCTACGACGCCGTTCGGCGAGCACGTGGTTGGCACTGAGCTCATGTTGAGCCGTGCATTTCCTAAAACTACTGGCGGAGTCGCCGTAGCGTAGCTTGGGGGAGTTCTCTTCGCGGTACTTCTTGTGGAGATAGGGTACGCTCAAGAGGATGTTCTTGAGAAGCCACTGGGACGTGCCTTCGACTGCCACATGGATAAGGTGGTCGGAACGGGTTGTCGACTTGAAGAACGCTGACTGAGTGGAGGATGTTGAGGAGGACTTGGCCCACCTAATTGGTTGGTTTTGTAGGATGATGGAGACCGTCTCAGAGTAATGTGTGTCTTCTTGTGTCATTTCGTCAAGTTGCAGGGTCCCTGCAAGTTTAACACTTTTTACTGGCTAAAACAAAACGACATCATCATTAAATGTAAAATCTAAGTAGAAAGAATATGGATAGACTTTCAATGCTAACCAGAGGCCGGTAGTTGAAAGCTACCGTTCAACGGATCTAGAGTCCCCTTCCGAGCCGACTCTGCTCTAAACGAATCTACTCGTCTCTGGTCATTTGCAGCATTCACTGTAGCCGTCAAGTGGAAATCCAAGTCCATATTAGTCGAACCATCTTCGGGCGAGCCGAGGCGGATGTCCTCAGACATCTCCAGTTGCATCAGCTCGCTTGGTTCAGCCGCTGTTGTTAAGCCTAGGCCGATTTGAGCCTCACTTGGGTGGAACGACCGAGCGGTCCCCAGACCAATTATGGCTTCTGAATCAGACCCATGTTCCTCTTCCTCATCATCCTCCTCGTCGTCGTTGGCTGCGTACATGGTGGGAATGGGAGGAGAGTGGTGGTCAGATGACGTGGCGGGGTTGGATGATGAGTGCTCAGAAAGAGATGGTTTTGGTGGGGGAGGGTGGTGTTGATCTGTGAAGAATCCTTTTACGTGTTGTATCAATCCAACATCCTCTTGGACCTGTAATATGTGGTTTATGGGGCATTTATTTTCCGACCAAACAAATGTAAGTGTACGTAAGTACATCAAAAGTTCAATCAATCTATTTGTTGCTGGTTCACCTTCTCGGTTGAGCCAAATTCAACGACACCGTCAAGGAGAGGAATGCACACTACGGTCTGAAAGAGTGACCAACTTAATTAATAATCATGAAGAAGTTAAAGGAAAACAAAGTGCATTATCTAACAAATAGTCAAACTGCACGAGGTTGTTGGTTAACATAATTTACCTGTATACGAGCACTCTGATCCATGTTTCGATAATGTTTAGAAACAAAAAGGAACTGAAGTTAATAAATTAGTAATAGAAGGAACATGCAGTAGATACCAAGCAGCTTAACATGTAGAAAAAGTATTTTGTTTAGGAACTAGTGAGTTGAATATAGTTTAAGTTGTGAATGATAAGTTATGGAAGATGATAATAAGCCAGGCAGGTATAACCTTGGCAAGGATTGCTCTCGAAAAGGTTTTGCTGTCGACCTCATTTGCACCAGAAAGCCATACGTGTTGTCTTCTTGCATATGCTTTTCCTGGCAACCTGCATAATACGACAATCGACAATGATTTGCTCCTCGATCTCCAACAAATCACCCCAACAATTTCACTCTGGTTATTACTACAGGCCGGCATTTATGAACAGCTAGCATACAAACATTCACATGCAACACTTGCTTTTCTCTAGCAAACGCTTCTGATATGATCCATCAGTCTGCACCATGTTCGAACATAGATAAATGGCATATTCACTCCATCACCAAGATAAATCAGCATCCCATGAATTTAACAATTAATTACTAGGTTGATAACGCAGTACAGACTTGTAAAGTTGATAGGAAAAATAACCTAATCCATCTGTCTTGGCCCTTCCCAAGACCCGATCTTCAGTGATCAAGCCTAAAAGTTTCCATATTTTTACTAAACGGAAAATAGTAGATTGGTGAAGTGAGTAAGAGTCCAGATTCTCTGTCTAATTTTATGATGTCTTATTCTGTCCCATGAATTTCAATCATTCATTTATGTGAGTTCCAAGTAGGTCCTGAATAAATAAATGCGAGAGCCACATAAATGAATGACTGAGATTTATGGGACAGAATAAGACACTATAAAATTAGACAGAGAATCCGAGTTCAGATCTTTTGTCTAATTTTATGGTGTCTTATTCTATCTCATAAATCTCAATCATTTATTTATGTAAGTTCCGCATAAATAAACGCGGAACTTGTATAAATAAATGGCTAAAATTTATGAGATAGAATAAGGCATCATAATATTAGACAGAGAATCCTGTCCCTGCCAAGAGATACACCAAAAATTTCGTACCTTCCATCTCTTTAACGACCACAAAAGGGAGAAAAGATCATCTGTCCAATATTACTCTATCTTGTTCTATCTCATAGAATCTCAATCATTTATTTTGCGGGACTCACGCGGAACCCATATAAATAAATGACTGAAATTTATTGAACACAATAAGATACTATAATATTGGACAGGAGATCTGGACTCCACAAAATGGGACTTAATAAAAACGTTGGTATGACAATTAATAATCTTTGCAAGAAAAAGAAAAACGTTGGGATGAGATTCCAGAGCCCACGAAAGAGAGTAATAAATGTTAAAAATAAGAATCGAGAGTGGGCCACGCAAGGGAGTAAAAAATGCCAAAAATAAGAATTGAGAGTGGAGCCAAGGAGCGACAAACGGTAGACTCAAGCAGAATATACAAGATTTGTGAACCCACGCAAGGGAATAATAAACGGTAGACTAAGTAGAATATAAAAAATTGGTGACATTTAAGGGGCTGTTTGTTTCTATTTTTTTTTCTGTTTTTTGTTGTCGTTTTTGTAAAAAGAAAAACAGGTAAGTAAAACGTATTTGACTTACTCTATTGCGATTTTTTGTTTCTGAAAATAAAAAAACCACAACAGTTTTACAGAAACCAAAAAACATCGTTTCTCTAAATTTTGACAACATATTTTATTAGATAGAAAATCAACTCCTGCCTGCTCCTGCCTAAGGCAGGGACTGGTAATACCAAACCTTTTAGAAGCTCCTACATAATATTGTTACTAAATTAACTCAAAGTTAAAAATATATGTCATGGTAGTTTTTAGTCACTTGGCACAAAATATTTCTTATTGTTGGTGGATCAACTCGACAATCTAAAGCTGTAGGCTGTCTCTTATTCCTAATTAAGAAAGCATTCATGTGTTATCAATTTTCCTAAAGTTGGATGACAATTAATTACGCTTTTATAATTTTAACACATTTACAGTTAAGCAAATTGAATTTGATTTGATTAGAGATAATAAAGTAGCCTGATAAAGGATCTATGTTAATGAGCTGAAGTCTAGCAAAGAAAATGAACCCTAATCAGTGTAGATCGGACATGTATACATTGGGTCTGTGATGAGGAGGCTCGATGTACATGTTATATACAGAAGTTTAAGGTCCACTGCGTATGCTTAAGTAAGATGTGAATATTAGGATTCTCTGACCTATTAAGAGGCTCACATGTTAAGAGAGTTGCAGAAAGACATTAGCAACATCTAGTTGATTGACTTTCGTTAAGGTCGTCATAGAAACTCTAAAGTTTCAACATCGAAAAGCTTGTTTAAAGTTATGGATAGAAAAATAGGTATTTCTCGTATTTTTTCCATTTATTCACTTTTACGTTCAATATAGGGCATGTAACTAGGGCTCGTGTTACGCACCACACATAGTACTAGAGCAGTTACGTGATTGTATAATGAATACAAAGATTTTCATATTTTCTCCATAAAGACTTGGAGAAAACAATGCATTTTACGTTTTTATTTGCATATGGTTGCTTGAATTCATGTTGAATGTGTTTGGCATTGAAAAATAGGTTGAAAACGAGCTTTAAGGGCCAAAAAACTTGCCTGAAAGTCGCAAAAAATTGTCATTTTTTGGCGACTATGCGAGATGAGAGAGAAATATATGCAATTGCCCAAAGGCAGTTTAGTCTCACACGCACCAGACAGATGGCAAAACAAGGTGCGTCGCATGTTTGGTGCATGCGGCAGACATGCGAGAGTTGGTGTGTTTGTTTGCGAGCGAGGTGTGTGCACCACACAGGCCAAAACGGGGTAGGCATGTAGAACACACGTCATTCGCTCAAGCACCATTTGCCCACGTGCACTGCTAACGCACTGTAGATGTGCGGCTGACGTCAATGCTATAGTACTTGCTCACATCAGCACGCTACATGACCAAAAAAACTCAAAATTTCATGATTCACTAAATTGTCCCCTGGGGTCATTTTGGGTAAATTTCAGGATCTTGTGAATTTATAAATGAGTTTTTAATTTTCTGAATTTATTACATTAGTAATAGTTAATATTTAACTTTAGAAAAATCAAATAAAGGTTATTAAAGCTAGTTTTGAGAGAAATTTCAAGCTTTGGATGAGAAATAAAAGAGGTACATGTGGTTTGGTATCTCATGTGGTATGTTTATTGTTCGGTATTGTATGATTATCACTCCGATTGAGATTTTTCTTATAATAAAGTTAATTGATGATGTTTTCATCACAAATATATGATAATGAGAATGTGCATAAGGATTTGCAATTATTGATGGTACATTATCATGTATTATATGCCCATACAGAATGTGAGGATAACATAAAGATGTATCCCTTGTGTTTGTGGATCTATTTAAGTACTAATCATAATATAGTCACCACAGTGGCCCTCTAAGTTAGTATTTTAATTGTTTTGCTTGCATGTTTAGGGATGTCTCTAGTATTGTATTTGGCTATTCTACCTAAAGTTGTTAGCCTTATATGAGATTTTGATATATGTATAAAGAAATTAGACAGAGGAAGCCATTACTTGAGTGATCTATTCACCCATAGGTAGTGTTATAATAGTCAGTGATATGTACTCTAATCGCTTTTATGTGGATGTCTTATCTGCATGTATTACGAATTCAACCCATAAGTATTTTATAATATGTGTGGTGAAATTCTCGGTAAAAATACAATTTGTAGCTTTGAGTATCGTTTTATTCTAGGTTTACGCTAAACGTTACATTGTCAAATTTGTAGTCATCTTTCTTGTAAACAATAATAGTATCACAATTGAAACCTTAACTAGTTTCAACTTTAATAAATGGAAATAAGGTGTAGAGTTTGCATTAGAGATGGTAGACATTGACATGGTCATAGTTAGAGATAGGCCATTTGCACCTACATCTCTCATCTTAGAGGTTGAGAAAGCAACATTTGCAGTCTGGGAAAGGTCAAACAGAGTGTTCTATTTGACCATGAAGAGATCAATCCCAGATCATCTGCTAAGTGGACTTCCAGAAATAAACATAGCCAAGGACTTTCTAAACAATGTCTCCCAGAGGTGCAGGATATCATTTAATATAGAGATAAGTACTTTGATGAAATAATTATTCTCCATGAGATACATGAGAGAAGGGAGAGTGAGGGAATACATCATCAAGATGGCCCACCTCTAGAGTAAGCTGAAGACATTGAACATCATCATTCCTAATGCCTACATTGTACACCAAATTTTAAATACACTTCCTTCAGATTTTAGTATTCTGGTTACGACTTACAATTCACAGGATGGAGCTTGTGACATCAATGCTTTAATTTACAGATGAATTACTGAAGAGGAGAAGCTAAAGAATACTACTCATATGGCCCTACTAGCAACCAAAGGAAAGGAAAAGGTATCACCTCAAAGATTCAAAGGTAAGAAATCTAAATTCTCTCCTTATGTGAATATCAATCAATCCAATATTTCCAAAGGTTTTACAGATGTTAAAAGTATGAGGTACTTCTTTTGTAAGAAGAAAGGACACAAAATGTCCGATTGCTAAAAATATAAGTCCTAAAAAGAAAATTGGGAACTATCTTGTATGATCCATTAATGTAAACTTTCTATAGCCATATCAACTTCTTGGTGGCTAGATAGTGGAGCCTCTAATCATATTGCCTCTACAATGCAGGGGTTTATACACAGGAGAAAGTCAAATAAAAAGGAGAAAAAAGTGACGGTTGGTAATAATGAAGAAGTTTATGTAATGTTTGTAGGGGTTGTATGTTTAAGCCTTAATACAAGCTTTATATTTGTTTACATTACACATTTTATATACTATCTTTTAGGCAGAATTTGATCTCTATATCAGTTTTGGACAAAGAAGGTCATAGTTTTGTCATTGATGCTTATGATGTACAATTATCTTTCAATACAAAATATATTGGTAATGTCATCTTATCATATGGATTGAATAAAATGTGTCTTGCCCCTCATGAGATATATACTTCTTCATATCTTGTTGAACATGTTACTAAAAAGAAACCCCCAATAAAGGATAAGTCATACATATTGCGACATAAAAGGTTGGGCCACATTTCCAGAGATAGAGTTGAGAGATTGATTAAAAAAAAACATTCTCCCAACTTTAGATTTTTTTGATATAGAAACATATATTTACTATTGCTAGGGTAAGTTGACTAAATAAAGAAAAAGGGGTCAACTCATGCTTTTGGTTTATTAAACCTCATACATACAGATATTTGTAGACCTTGTCCAGTTACATTGTGTAATTCAAGATATTTTCTAACATTCAGTTATGACTATTTCTGTTGTGGTTATTTGTTCTTACTTAAAGAAAAGTCTAAAGTTCTTGAAAAATTCAAGATCTTCAAGGCTAAGGTTGAGAACCAATTGGGAAGGTCCATCAAGATTGTTAGATCTGACCATAAAAGAGAATATTATGGCAAACATGGAGTTTCAAGACAATCCATTTGCTAGATATATGAATTCATATGAAATAGAGGCTTAGTTCACTATGTCATGTAGTCCTTAGAAAACCAGTGTGGCTGAAAGGCGTAATCGCACCATAAAGGACATGATAAGGTTGACATAGAGTAGGACTATCCTACCTGGTTACCTTTGGGATGAAACCATAAAGATTGCCTTGTACACACTTAACAGAGTCCAAAGCAAAGTAGTATCGAATATGTCATTTGAACTCTGGAAAGGGTGGAAGCCTAGCCTTGCCTATATTCGTGTTTAGGGTTGCCTTACTGACGTACATTTATATAATTCTTATGAAAATAAGTTGCAATCTCGTTTTAGTCCTCACTATTTTTTTGGATATCTCAACCACTCTAAGATATACATATTTTACTGTAGATAAGAAGGGTCTAGAATCATAGAATCACAAACAGCTAAGTTTCTAAAATATGATGTCTATAATAAGGGTGGTCCTTCTCACACTACAGATTATAACAAGATGGATACTACAGTTATTTCTTATCTATCACTCTTACAGTTAGAACCGGTGTATCAAGGTATTGGAATCATATCAAAACAGGAATAGGAACCTATACTTATACAAACTGAGGTTCCTGAGGTACAAGAACCAGTTCAATTAAGAAGATCCATTAGAGTGAGAAGACCTGTTATTCATCTAATTACATTGCCTATTTGGGTCAACAAGACAATGATATTGGACATATTGTTGACCCAGTTACTTTTTAGTAGTTATTTTTGGACTCCATGCAGATTTGTGGTAGGATGCAATGAAAGATGAGATACAATCTATAATACATAATAAAGTATGAGAGCTTATTGATTTACCTCAAAATTGCAAACCTATCAATTATAAATGGCTTTTTATGGCCAAAAAGGACTCTTAGGTAAAGTTGTGCAGTTTAAAGCTCAGTTGGTTACTAAAGGATTCACTTAAAGAGAAAGAATTGACTTTAATGTTACATTTTCTCCAGTATCCTTTAAGGATGCGTTTAGAGTGATTATAGCAATAGTTGCTCATTATGATATGGAGCTATATCAGATGAATGTTAAAACTGCTTTCTTGAATGGAGACCTTTGTGAAGAGGTCCATTTGGAATAACTTGAAGGATTTTAGGATTAAGAAAAGCCTAACAAGGTTTACAAACTGAGAAAATCAATATATGGTTTGAAACAAGCTTTTAGACAGTGGTACCTTAAGTTTGATGAGGTCGTTATCTCTTTTGACTTTGTGAAAAATAAAGTTAAAAGGTGCTTATATTACAAGGTCAGAGGGAGCAAACTTATCTTTCTACTTTTGTATATGGATAATATCTTACTCGCATCAAATGACTTAACCATGTTGTATAAGGGTAAGCAACGTTTGGCCAAGAATTTTGAAATGAAGGACCTTGGAGAAGCATCATTTGTCCTAGATATGCAAATTTATCAGAACAAATCTCAACACTCATTACACCTCTCACAGAGAGGAAACATTGAGTGTTAAAAAAGGTTTAATATGGCTGATTGTAAACTTGTTGTAATACCTAACTTTCACGGTAAGAGATTGTCTTTGACATAATGTCCAAAGAATGATATAAAAAGAGAAAGGCTATAAATTATGTTCAATATTCTAGTGTGGTTGGTAGCTTGATGTATGCTCAGTTGTACACTAGACCTGACATTACATTTGCCGTTAGACTGCTAGGTAGATATCTGGCTAACATATGAATAGATCACTAGAATGTAGTTAAACAAGTGTTGAGATATTTAAAGGGAAATAAAAGACTACATGTTGACATATAGAAGGGTCAAGAATCTAAACCTCATAGGGTATACAAATTTGGATTTTGTTATGTGTCTATATGACAGAAAGTTCACTTTAGGATATATCTTTATATTAACAGATGGTGCAGTATCATGGAAGAGTGTCAAGCAGACACAGGTGACTTCTTCGACTATGCATGCATAGTTTGTGGTATGCTTTAGGGCTACTACACAGGTAGCTTGACTCAAAAATTCAATTTTTGAGTTATTTGTGGTTGATTCAATGGTTAGACTCATTCAGTTGTATTGTGATAGTCTTTCTACGATGTTATTCAATAACAGTAATTAGAACATTACAGGGTCTAAGCATTCAGAAATCGAGTATTTAATTATCAAAGAATTGATATAAAAAGATGACATTAAGGTGGAGCATTTGAGGACTAAGGATATGCTTGCTAATCCTTTGAATAAAGGACCTTGCCCACATGTTTTTGAGAGACATGTATACAGTGTAGGTGTATTAAAGTCCTTAGATACTGTTAATTAGGAATCACTATATTTTCTCCTTAAACATTTGTATGTTTTTCATGTATTATGACAATATGTTTCATGAATAAAGATGGTCATCATTTTGCTCTCAATCATATATGTTGTTATATATTGTTATGATACAGGTGAAATTTTTAAGATTAAGTATTTTGAAGGTCATTGGGCACATATATACAGATTGAATTCTATATCATTAGGAAACATATACATGCATGTATAAATCCTTAGATTTGATATGGCATGGGGGGATATAAGTACTGCTTAATCCAATAAAGGTTCTCTCTAATACAGTTTAGCATTCAATGAGAGAAAACAAATTTCTATAGTATGATTTAGCATAAAGTTCAGAGAAATTGAGACTTACAAATGAAAAAATTATACATTTCAGATCATAGAGTATCATCCTAGTTTATCACACTTCATTTTTTCTTTAATGTTAGTAAGGTATTACATATGTGTAATTGTATTGAATTTGTGTTGCACATAACACATGCATATAATACTTCCTATTATCAGAAGCTTTACGAGACAGAATGATAAATTTTCATTATCTTTGGATCAAATGATTTTTTAAACTTGGTCGACCTAGATAGTGATTTGGCTTAACCGTTTTTACTGGTTTTATTATGGTTACAAATGTTGTAATTAATTATTGTCCAAAGGAGAGAATGTTAGTAATTTTCTAAGGTCAGACAATAATTAATTACGCTTTTACGATTTTAATAAGTTTACGGTTAATCAAATCAAATTTGATCTAGTGAAAGATAATAAAGTAATCCAATAAAAGATCTGCATTAATAGGTTAAAAGTCCAGCGAAAAAAAGACCCTAATCAGTGTGGGTCAAATATGCATTGGACCTATGATGGGTACGTAGATCTCAATATGAAGGCTATATATATATATATATATATACAAGGTTAAGGTCTTCTTCTTCTACTTAAGTAAGACGTAAACGTTTCAATTCTCTAACTCATTAAAAGGTTCAGGTGTTAAAAAAATTACAAAAGGATGTTAACGACATCCATTTAATCAACTTTTGTAAAGGTTGTGAAAACTCAGAAGTTTCGGCATCAAAAAGCTTATTCAAAATTATAGATAGCAAAACAAGTATTTCTAGTATTTTCTTTCTTTATTTACTTTCACATTTGATTCTGAGTAAGTAAGTAAGACTCGTGTTACGTTCTACATCATGACCCTAAATGTCTATAGCTCCACCGCTACCAAGTTCTTTTGATTGTAAGACCATACGCCTCTGGCTAACATTTTCTAATGTAGTTTTCGATCTCTAAATTGTCAAACTGCTGAAACCTAAGCTGAGTGGACTTTCCTTAGAAGATGGCTTGAAGGGTCCACCTAACGTGTCGTAAAGGTTGCAATCAAGTGATCAACTGGCTTCGAAGTGTACTATAAATGATCAGAAGTAACTTTTTCTCGGAAAATAAATGAATCACGAACAGTTGCTTTATGTTTTCCCTTTTCCTATTCACAGAAGGTCATGTGGGTCGCTCTGCGAACTAAACATGAATGCGTGTATTTGCGAAAGACAACTTATTGTCTATCGTGCAATCTTTAGCTACCATATTACCGTTCTCTTAATATTCTTAGTTACTCTTCCTATGTGGACTAGGAATAGGATATCCTTTCCTTCCATTTAAGCACATTTACTCTTACTGAAGGACTTAACAACTTTTTCTCCTATTTAATGATGAAAAACAAGCGAAGGTACATCCACAGTTTATTATTCCCTTCCTAGGCAAAAACTGAATTGAATACCCTCATTAGGTGCCCACCTTCCTCTGAAGAGAGTTTCTTTTTTCTTCTGTTGCTCTTTTGAAGAATAGGTCCTCCAAAGAAATACAGGAGCTACGTTTACTAGGCTTACTATTCTAAAGGACTCCAAAACTGAAGAGATCATGCACTCATAATGTTTCTAACTTAACTAGCATACTGAAACTTCTGCAGTCTATCAAACAACTGAAAATGAAACTGTAGAAGAAGCTGAAAGAAAGGTAATTGCACCGTAAAACATACCCGACACCAGGAGGAAAAGAGAATGACACGCACATGAGATAAAACCACTCCGACTCCGTCAAGTCCTCAGGCGACAAGGCAGCACAAGGCCGACGTGCCGGCTGATTTGTCTCTCCTGCAGACAATGACTCATAAAGCTCTCTAAGTTGTTGGCTCCTTTGCAAAGAAGCCTCCTCAGCACTAACCTCCATTGGTTGCACTGTCTTTCTAGTCTTGATTGCTCCGTTGTAATGCCCGTCTCCCCACACTAAGATCCTGGATTATATTCGATGTCAATGAAGTGAATGTCATAATGAACAAAATCTGAAGAGACAAGAAATCTGATACTTAGTATGCACATCACTGGAGAGATTAGTTACCCTTGTTGTGGACGAATTTGCCAAAAGAGACTGTAAGTCCAATGAACTGATTGCACTGCAGCTTGCAACATACTCCGCAAGCGCTGACTGGGCGGCGCAGCCATTTTCTGAGAACTGTGTCCACAATAACCTTTCTCTTTTCGAGAAGTGAATTATGTCTTTGCAAAATTGTTCTCAATTTAATACGTGTCAATTATGTGAATTTTAGCGAAATCAAAACTTATCAATTAGATGAAATAATGGAATAATTATACTTATTCCAAATACAAGATCAATAATGGAAACTAAAAAAGAAAAATAGAGGAAAAGAAAGTGGCTAAAGAGTTTCCTAAGACAGATAAAACAGACAATGATTGAAGGAAGTTAGGTCTTCCTATCTGAAAATCAAAATCGCAGTCTTATTTACAGTCTCTCAACTCACACAACAACAAAAGGTGTTGACGATGCTTTTAAGAAGAGAAGAAGAGCAAGTAGGAGACCGGCAGCTAAAGAAAAAAAATAAAAAAAATAAAAACAAAAGAAAGCTAGATGACTTTGAGAAGATCCTCCTAGCTTCCCAAGCAAAGAAAGGCTCTTTGTATTCGCAAGACCATGAAAGTTAGATTGAGTTGTAGTGTGTATTAGGGTTTAATGTGAGAGAGAGAATAAATGAGTAGAGGTTTTGACTGGTTGTTCTACCGAACAGTACTGTCGTACCTGTGGTTTTTGCTAGGAGGGTGCGAACGTAAAATGTGGTAATTGTGTTGTTGCCTTGTTATTTTCTTGCGTGCCTGATTATATATGGTCCTTCAATTTGGCGAAAAAGAGCTTTAAAGCAACAGCTTGAGAGAGATACCCATAGGAATTGGTGAATTTTAAGTGAGATTAGTTAATTGATGACGACAGGACAATGGGATAGTTCATCAAGTACAAGTGAGATTTGTGTCTACAAGTAGCGGGGAGTGTTATATTTAATCCTTTTGCAAGTCATGAATACAGCATTTTAGAATTATTGTAGTATAATTACAAGTAATATCGGTACAACACTACAATCTATTCTATAACTGTGTTGCTCTAGAGATGTGAATATAAATATGATGCGATGGGAAGTAAAATGTGAAACTATGAATTTATGTTATTTTTCTACAATTACTTATTAAGTTATCGTCATTTGTGTAGTTTTATTGAGATTCCAAACGCGATCAGTCAAATATATATAAGTTGACATGTTTTACATGAGGAGTGGCTCCAAGTTATAGTATAATTAATTATCTAACATCTGTAAACTAATGTTCCTCCTTAAACACGATACCTGTTTCGTTAAACAACCCCTCTCTTTTCTTATTAGTAATAGATGCCTCAGGTAAGTATACATGAAAAAAAGATAAAGAAAGAAAAGGAGGAACCTAGGCATAGAACTAATTCAAAGAAAACATGAAATGGCTTCAAATTAGTAATAACATAATTTAGAATAATCTTTTAAGTGGTCATTTTTTCTATTAAAAATGTACATAACTATATTCATAAAATTAACAATCTAAAACCTAAGAAAGGCACACCACAGCTCTATATTTTTCAATTTCTATCAAGTTTTAGTTATTTTACGGGATTACTCTATTTATTATTCGAATTTAAATATTACTATGCCTTGAAATGGGTTGAACAAACCATTATTTTTTAAAGTTTTAAATATAATGGAGGAAAGAATTTGAATTTTGGAAATGACTCTAGTCTAGTTCAACTAAAATATATAGTAAATTTTATATTTACATATCATAACCGCAAAAAAGATAACAAATCACTATTAAAAGTATATTGAAAATTCGTCTCACCTTAAAAAAGAACTTAGGAAAGACAATCATTTATAATTCATTGTCTTGAGATTTTTAATTCAAATACGGTATGTCTAATTATGTATAAGTTCACTTCGAATTAGTTCACTTTCTTCCTACATTTCTTAAAATTAATTAATTAATAACTGTGAGTTGAGATTTAAAGAATGAATTTTTAATTTCTACATTTTTTAATGAGGAACAATTTTCTTTTAGTTAACTGCAACACACTCACGTAGTCCATTAAATTACAAACGTGCGGACAACGTGCTAAGTTTTGTTTCAATTGTTGGATAAACTGGAGACATAAAAAAATAACTAAGAAGCTACATGAAACCACGTGGGTTGACGCGTGAATTTGTAGAGTGGAACGGTTAACAAGAGAAGAGAAACCAATTTACGGATTGGATCAAAACCTATGGTTTATTATAAAAATTTTATAATAATTTCGCAGCGACTAGGATTTGCCTGCACCAAACCAAGACGTTGGGACTTGGAATGGCAGATAACAGATAGAGTCGACATAGGATTTCGGAGTTGGATATGATTTCGGTGGAAAATGGCTTTTATTGAAATAATTATCTATCATTTCTTTTGGACTGATTATTGGCTCTGTCAGTTTAAAGATTTACAATGAAGAAACTACGCCTTAACAATTAAATTTTACGAAACTGATGAATAATATTGCACAAAATCAAGGGTTAACTTAAAGATGCAAATTTATTTATTGTTTTAGCTATCTATAATATAAAATTGTTCTTATTATTTTGAATTATTAAATATATTGCAGTGTTCAAATTTTTATTTGAAACATTAGAAAAGAATATATTAAATAATAGTTAGGAGAGTAGAATACTCTCTTTGGACAAATCGGTGACGCAATAGATGAAACCACTAAAGCATTGACACACCGGAGAAACGCTGAGAAAGATTAGGCGAATCAACATAAAGTGGAAGCCAGCGTTTCCAGAGTCAAAGGGCAATTGGATGGTAAAAGGGGGTAAAGACAAACGATGTTTAAAGTTTTCCCACTTAGGGTTGGAGGTGTTCAAAATTTTAAAAGAAGGCCTTTGTTAAATATTTTAATATAAATCATTATGTAATTAATTTTTATATGATGTATAATATGAACTGCGTAATAATAATAAAAAGCTTTTAAAGAAGTTTAACAAAAGATCAATTTGCAAAATATATATATATATATTACAATATTTTTAGTAATTTAAATAAAAATAATTTTAAAACAAATAAGGTCATAGAGGAGATTTTTTTTTTTAATTTTTACTTCAAATAAATGTACTTAAAATCAATTAGTCATAATACACCCAACTGAAAGTTGCAAGGCCCTAACCTAACTCCTCGTTGAACCTTACATGTTAGAAAAGGTTAACCAAATTGCTTTTGGACCGACTGAATTGAAAAGCTTGGACCCATTTGTCTATAGAAACGATAAACTTCATAACAGTTCATTTACCCCCGAGTTAGGCCCAACTTGTCTCCATGGTCTTAGTGTTGGCATTTTAGTCAACTCCTAACATTTGCACGACTTTCCAACCCCTTTTTCTTGTTATATTAGCTTGCTTCTATATATATATATACACGTTAATTAAATCCAACATTTGTTATTTACATCTTTACTCTTAAAGTTAAAATATTTTTCATAAGTGTGTATATATATATATAATTATATACTATGACTATATATGAATTAATTATATATTATGAGCTATCATAAAGTTAAGTCCGGTTAAAGTGATCTATTAAGGTTAAAGATTTTGGGCTATATGATATCTAATAAAGTATGAGCTTTAGTGTGTAGAGATTCAAAAGTCTGATTTCTATTTTATGATCGACTAAAATAGAAATAAGACAAATTATATAAGAAATTAAGGTTATGATCCCCAAGCCATATACACAATTGTTTTTCCTAATATCTCATTGGTCAGAGAAGAAACGGTTCTTGAGAGAAAGCAAACATACATATTGACTTGGAAGATGAATAACTGCAAAACTCAAGAATCACGTTCTTCTCATGGATCAAAGTATGCTTTTGTAGTAGATTTAAGTACTCTTAATGATTTGACATAATTATTTTTGTGATTGATAACGATTTTCACCGTAAGAAATTAATTCTATCAAGTGATATCACAAGCTTTTTTATGTTAAATCATCGAGAGTTTTTTTAATTATTTTTCTTCCACACGGGCAAATTATTTTTGTTTCTTCAGATCTGGTTATTTTAGTGTATGTGTGTGTATTTGTATATATATTAACTCACTGATTATGTTTCGGTGAAATAACTTTTGCAAAAAGAAAAAAAGAGAAACAGATGACGATTCGTTGTTTTCAATGGGTATTTTCTAAAGTCTTTAATGGATAAAAGTGGCATGAACGTACCTTTTTGGTTTTTAATAAAAGCCTTTAATCTTTATCATTGTCTTTCAAGAACGTTTCCCCTTTTTTATATACTTTAACCATTAACCATTCATAAAAACCAGAAGTAGCTTTATTTGGTTTACTCACTGAGCTACCCCTCCCACGTGGGCCCACAGGAAGCCCCACCTTTGTGGGCACCACTTATCCTGTGATTCTATCCCAAATTATTTTTCTGGGAATTGAACTTACGACGTGAGGCAAATTCAGGCCGCAACTTGGTAACTCTAATACCACTGAGCTATCCCATAAGACCTTACAAGATAACAGTGAAACATTATCTAAATATTAGTTTATAATTTTTAATTAAAATTGAATTCGGTTAACTAAGGTTAATACAATTAATGTTCAAATTGATTGTTCAAGGTATGTTTAAATATCGGTATAATTGATCTTTTATTAATATTGTGAAATAAATTGATTGAAACAACATGCTACTAAAGTAGCATCTCTTGTGTAAATTAATTGATTTTATAATATTAAGATGATTATGTATGTGTAATTCATGGAGGTATTGACTAGCCCAAAGGAAGATCAATATTTTGGCCGAACTTCATGTACACCTATGATGATAGATATGTGACAATTATTAGGTTTGCTATGTAAACAATTAATTGGTCTAAGGAAAGGTTAATTGTTTGACATTTTTGTTATTGTCAATACTTGATTATTGCACCAAGATTACCACTTGCAAGTTGATATTTCTGTCCAAACACTAAATATTAATGTGGTGCTAGGTATCATGTGATAGGCTTTTACCATTATTTGATTTTATATGATTATGTGAAATTTATGTGAGCTTGTTTGTTGGTTGTTTTGTTTTCTATTCAGTTGCTACTTTTTCTTCAACTATTACTGCCAACATCAATTTCATTCTCGTGCTTAATGACATAAATTTTAAGGCATGGAAAGAGAACATTATGATTGTTCTCAGTGTCATGGATCAAAACCTCGTGCATAATTCAGTCAATTTAAGGTTAGCTACAATTTTCAAAAGGAGTTCTCATTCTCTGTAAGAAGAGGAAAGACTAAAGCAAGAGAAGACAAAGAGTGTTCATTGGGCAACTATGTCAAAGGATAAAAACTTGAAAAGAGAGAAGGGTTAGGAAGCTGTAGGTGTCACACCACAAAAGAAACAATAGAAGCAACAAGATAAGGTTTTTGCCTTTTTTTGTGAAAGTACTGCACACAAGAAAAATGATTGTACCAAATATCACACATGATGTGCAAAGAAAGGTACATTTATTACTTTGGTTTGTTCTGAGGTTAATTTAACTTCGATACCTATACACACTTAGTAGCTAGATTTTGGTGTTACTACCCACGTCAGTGTGTCTATCCAGGGTTGCCTGAACTACCGAAAGCCAGTTGATGTTGAAAGATACATCTATTTAGGCGATGGTAAATTGGTAGAAGTTGAGGCTATAGGAACTTTTAGGTTATTATTAAAGACCGGTTATTATTTGGATTTGAATGAGACTTATATTGTATGATCTTTAGATGAAATTTAGTTTCTATTTATGCATTGGACAAATTTGGTTACTCTTGTTCATTAGGAAATGATCAATTTAGTCTTTTTCAAGATTCAATACTTGTTGGTACCAATTTTTTATCATTAGTTGATAACCTATATTTAATTAATACGGTTGCCTCATATAATGAAACTTTGCATGTTTGTAGAGGTATACAATAAAAATTAACTAATGAGAATTCCGCTTCATTATGGCACAAGCGTTTAGGGCATATCTTTAAACAAAGAATTGAATGTCTTGTGTCTGATAGGATTCTTGATCCCCTTGATTATGCAGACTTTGAAAATTGTGTTAATTGTATTAAAGGAAAACAAATAAACTTAAGGAAATCAGGTGCCAATAGAGCTATGGACATCTTAGAACTTATACATACAGACATTTGTGGGCAATTCCCTATAACTTTATGGAATGGTCAACGATATTTTATTAAGTTCATAGAAGATTGCTCCCATTATGGCTACTTGTATCTTAATCATTAGAAGTCCCAGTCTTTGGATGTGTTCAAAAACTATAAGGCTGAGATTAAGAATCAACTCAAAAAAAGAATAAAAAGTGTCAGATCTGACCATGGTAGTGAATACTATAGTAGATATGACGAATCAGGTGAAGAACGACCAGGACCATTTGCTAAGCTCCTTGAAGAGTGCAGTATCATCCGACAGTACATCATTCTGGGATGTCCTAGCATGAATGGTGTTAGAAAGACGAAACATAACACTAAAGGATATGGTAAGGAATATGATTAGTCATTCTACTCTACCATAATCTCTTTGGGGAGAAGCATTAAAGACTGCTACTTACATAATCAATAAGGTTCCAACTAAAACAACTACCAAAACCCCTTATGAGCTTTGGACGGGCAAAAGGCCCAATTTGAATCATTTGCGCATTTGGGGTTGTCCAGCTAAGACAAGGCCATATAAGCCAAATGAAAAGAAATTGAATTACAAAAATTTTAGTTGCTATTTTGTTGGATAATCTAAAAGGTTTAGGGGTTACAAGTTTTATGATCCCATTGTAAAGTCAATTTTTTGAGATGGGAAATGCCCAGTTCTTTGAGAATATTGAGTTCGGGAGGGGAGACAAGGTGAAAGACATTGTCTTTAAAGAGGAATATGTTAATATTCCTCTAGTTGTTGTTGACAATGATATGGATTTTATTCTTGATATTGTTGAAGTAACAAATCCAGACCAACAAGACAATGTTGAGGAACTCCTTGCTCAGATTACAAAAATTATTCCAGAAGAACAAACTCACTAAGCTCAAGAACTAGTGTCATTAAGGAGATCCACTAGAGAAATGAGGAGTGCGATTCTTGATGATTACATCATATTTCTTGTAACATCCCATTACCTATGTTAGGGCTAGAACAGTATATATAAGAGAGAATACTGAGAGATTAGAAATGCATTCATATTCATGCATAATATGCCATACCCATACACATGAATATAGATATACTTGCACATGAAAATGATTGTATATGCACTCATTGACATTTCAGGTATAATTGATTATTTTATGTGAAATGTGACTTTTATTGAGAATCATGGTTTATGTGTATTGAAAATTTAATTGGAACGAGTGTTTAGTGATTTTGAACTTTTGGAAAATTTTAGGAAAATTTCTGAATTGTTGGACATTATTGGACTAGGAAAAATGCCATTTGGTAAATAAATTGATAAAAATAGAAATAAGTGTAATGATATTGAAGAAAATTTGGAGATGACTTTAGAATTATGAGATAATGATATATAAAAAAATTTAGAGACAATTTGGAGTAAATTTAGAAAAGATCTAACTAGTTCAAAAGATAAGTAACAAGTGTCACTCGTCCAATTCAAGTTTTACTTTACAATTTCACTTGAAAGACCAAACGCTGTTGTTCTTGCCCTAGTTCTCTTCTTCATAGCTATCTTCTTCAAACTTCTACTTGTACCCAGATTTTTTTCATGAAACCTTCACCCAAGTTACATTTTTCTTTTATCTGTCCATTTCTACTTCCCCCTTGCTGTTTTCTTCATTTGCCCCAAAGAAAACCGAAACCTGCCAACCTCTACTATGGTATTCATGAGTTACATAAAAATTAGAGCTTCTTGATATTTGAAGATTTTGGAGTTTTAACAAGTGAGTATCATGTTAATCTTTCTGAGTGGTAAGAACATGAATCAAATTTGGTGAATTTGTCATTGCATGATCATGAGGAAAAATGGTTATTTTTCATGAATATCATAGTTTTAAGATATGAAAATTTTTGATGTGTTGATTTTGAATCTTTGATGATCAAAATGTTATGAGATATTGTTAAAATAATTTTTGGAGTTGAAAGATTAATGAAAATGTGTAACAAATTAATGCAGAAAATTTGTGAAAAAATGAATATGTTTGTTTCTGCTGATGTTTTCACTGTTATATGTAAGTATTTTTGAGTGTTTTTAGAGATGATTTAAAATGAGTTTAGAGTTAAAGAATAGGTATATGGTGATTATGGAGATGAGAATGATTGTTTCAAATGAAAATTAGAGTCGAAAATGAAGAGTACAGAAAAAAAAAATGAAAGTGAAGGAAGTATAGAAAAATGGAGATATGCATGAGTGTGACCTTCTATTTTGATGGTTGTGTTTTAATATGGGATTTTGGCTTTGTTTATGGGTGATTTGAGTTAAATGGAAGTCGAAAATGGGGTTGAATTATGTTAGAGATGTTGGTTTGAGTAGAGGAATGGAAGAAGAAGAAGAAATTGCAGTATCGGAAGAGGAGAAGAAAGGCACGATCGTACAGAACGTTGTAAAAGGATTTGGAAAAGCATGATCGTGTTTTGGATGATTATGACTTTTCTTTAGTCACTGGAATCTCACGATCATGTAGGAGCATGATCGCGACTTTCCAAATGTAACAGAAATCTCACGATCGTGCTCCTGCACGATGTGACTTTGAAGGTTTATAAAAGAGAGACAGCTTCGAACATCCTTCAGTATTTTGGCTATATCTCCTTCTCCCGACCTTCAAATGACATGGGACTTGAATCATTGGACTTGAAAAACTTGGCTCTACGTCCACCAAAACTCTGAGCTATCTGAAATTATTTTGGAGAGATTTTGGGACTAGTTCGAGTGAGTGTGCACGACCATGTGTTAAGGATGCACGATCGTGACTTGTTGGTGTGCACAGGCAACAAGTCACGGGCGTGCGTGAAGGTTACATGCCCATGACATGATTATGTTGGAATGTGTAGCTATGCACTAATGACGCACGACCGTGACTTATTTTATTAAAATTCAAAAATGCATGATGGTGCACAATCACAATCGTGCACCTGAGAGCTTTTTGCTCACTGAACATCCTTCTTTCTTTTGCCTATAACTTCTTCTCTAGTAATTCAAACATAATGATTTTTGATTTGGAGTTAACCAAAGACATAGGGCTACAGTTTTTTCAAAGAAATCGAGTTGTAAATAGTCCAAAATATTTGGATTATATCTGAACCAAATTGAATAATCCTAGTGTCATTACAAACTTAAGATATAGGAGAACAATTTTCTATAAGAAAGTATTGCCAAATTACTTTATTTGCATTGTCTAAATGATCAAGAATAGTACACCCGAATGTATGTTTCAGAAAAAAAAAACTGGAATGATTCAATGAGTTATGAATTGTAATTTTAATGGTTTTATTGATGTATAAACCTAAGTACAAATTATAAGTAGATGAGTTTTGATATAGGATTGATTATGTGATGTGAATAATGGAAAAAATACCCAGGAATGTCATGAACATGCATTACGCATATTTCATATACATAAATGTGCATCAAGGAATATTTATGAAATTGTGCAAAATTGTGATATGTGTATATTACTTGATATAGAGGAGCAACTAGATCGTCAACATTCAGACCTTGTCGGAATTTCCAGGCATTAGCTTCGTGAACGATCTGTGAGTAACCTAGACAGTTTCACTCAATTACTTGTTTTCTTTAGAATATGTTTTGAATAATGATATGAATGTGATTTGATTATGTTGATGTCAGACAATGAAGGTCCGAGACTTGATGCATGAATGTGATATTGAAGTGTTACTTGTATGTGAATGTGACGAACTAAATGCTTCTTGACATGATTGATTGATTATGAGAGATGCATTCCATATATGAAAGCATAATCAGATAATGGGAGTTGTGACCTAAATAGCTATTGAAAATGAGCTTGAAGCTCCAAATGTGATTAAGAGGCAAAGGCTCACTATGTAAAATGAGCCCTGTATCCCCAACGACTAAGGGATAGTATAAATGAGCTCAATATTCATATGGATATAGGACAGTTTAGGCACTCGTTCACAACAACGTAATAATTAAAAAAGAGTCACGTGAGCATTTCATAAACATTTTAATAAAAATGTTTGATTGTTTGAAATGAAAAATTATTTTACCTTTAAGTGAGAAAGTGGTATGTGATAATTTATGCAAAATGCAAAGATGTGAATTATATGTTACACGTGTGATGTGTTGTATGAATTAAGTAAACCATCTATGATGGTTACCTCATTGAGTCTGCAAAACTCACCAAAATTCTAACGCTAATTTTTCAGGACCAAGAGAAGACTTTAGCTACTGAAAGATGCTACAAGAAGTATAGTCTTGTACTTTTGGGAAGAAAAAGAAATAGCTCAAAGGTCAGTTAGCTGAGATTGGAAGATTAGATACATCTTTTTGAGTATTTCCTCTTTCATGTAGTGTATTTTGTATTAGGATATGATGATGTTCATATTCGGATGCTATTGAAAACTATCAATGTAAATATTTGGTTTTATAAAATGAAAGGAGAAATTTGGGTTTTAAATTATGGTGTTTTTCCTTATGATGTCTTATAAGAGAATAGAGAATAATGATGCCATGTTAAATGAATCTTGTGATTGAACATAGCACACCATTATCATAGGTTATGTACTGGAATGTCCTCTGGGTGTTCCGATATGTACCTATAGTAGTGGGGCGTTACAATTGTGTGATATCAAAGCATGGTTTGGCATCTATAGGGACATATAGAAATGTTAAGCATGAAATATCATGAGAAATGTATAAAATGATTGAAGTTATTGTTTATTATAGGTCATCCGCCATATGTGATCAAGTGGGACAATCAGCTAACCTAGGATCAATAGGAGCCAATTGGTAGTCCTTAGTACCTCGACTAGAGGAAATGCTCCCTAGAGTTCCCGAGAGAAGGGAGAGGAGGTACAGACCCAGCTGAGGTCGAAGGATGGCTAAAATGGACAAAGAGAGTTTTCGATTAGATAGACTGTGAGTCGGACGATTATGTAGTGTCCTTACTGCAAGGCCCAGCTTACTAGTTGTGGAAGACTATCCCAAGTAGTACTCCTACGCTTTGCAACTTGAAGTGGGAAGACTTTCTGAGGATCTTCAAGGAGAACTACATACCCAAGATTTACTTGAATAGGAAGATGAAAGAGTTCCTGAATCTGAAGCAGGGTAGGATATCAGTGGTAGAGTATGAGATTAGGTTCAATGAGTTGATGGGATATGCTACTATTTTGATTCTTACCGAAGAAGAAAAGTGTAGGATATTTGAAGATGGGCTAAATACGGAAATCAAAATAAGGTTAGCAATTTCAAACTTGAGCAGTTTTACAGAGTTGAGAGCTGCCTCAATTAGAATTGAGCATCTACTGAGAGAAGGGCAACCAGAGCATGGGCAAGGATCTAGAATGAAGAGGTTCGGTGAGATTCAAAGTGGTTCAAGCAGAAGATTTAGTAAGTGCCAGAATCGAACTTTCAAACCACCGGCTGGATCAAGACAGTAAAGATTTAGACAGAAGGGTGGTTTTGTATAGTCTGGCAGTGGAAGAGGTATAGTACAGAGTCAGTTACCCTTGTGAGCATTGTGGGAAGAGGCATGGTGGTAAGTGCTGGAGATTGTCTGGAGCCTGCCTTAGATGCAGCTCTTTTGATCACCAGATTAGAGATTGTCCTGCTACTGTGGGAACTCAGTCTAGTATAAGAGGGGGATCAGTAAGTGAAGCTACTATCTAGCAGAGCCGAGGATGTAGGTCTAGACAGAAAAATTGTGGGAGAGGTAGAGTGAGCTCTAGGAGTCCTTATGTCAGGACTTAGGTGTAGAGTAGCTAACTTTAGTCCCAAGCTAGAGTCTATTGCATGGCAGACCGATAGCTCAGAACTCATCAGATGTCGTTGCAAGTGTGCCACTTATTTATGATCATGAAGCATTTGTATTGCTAGATCTAGGATTTATGCATTCCTTTATCGCACTGCATATGGCATCTAGGCTACATTGTGATAGAGAGTTATTACAGTATAGATTAGAGGTAAGTACACCAATAGGTAGTACTACAGTTATAGGAAAGGTCTGCAAGAGATGCTTGATTTGGATTGATAAAGCATAATTAGAGGCAGACTTGATTATATTACAACTGAGAGAGATAGATATTATCCTAGGCATGGATTGGCTCACTACTCATAGGGCTATCATGAACTGCTATACCAAGGAGGTAGTATTAAAATCTCTTAGTTAGCTGATAGTAGTTTTTAGAGGAATTAGTCAAGCAGTGCTAGCCAGGTTGATATCATTTGTGAGTGAATTGAAGGCAAGGAGGATGTGAGGCTTATCTGGCCCACATCATTGATACTAGAGCCGAGCAGAATAGGCAGGACATTTCCATGGTTAGGGAACTCCTGGATGTGTTTCCTGCCGAGTTACCTAGCTTACCTCTAGATCGAAAAATAGAGTTCCTAGTTGATCTAGTTCTACGTACTATTCCTATATCTATTCCTCCATATAAGATGGTACCTGTAAAACTAAAGAAATTGAAGGCTCAGTTACAGGAGTTGTTAAAAAATGGGTTCATTAGGCCTAGTATTTTACCTTGGGGAGCTCCAGTTTTGTTTGTAAAGAAGAAAGATAGGACTTTGAGGTTATGCATTGATTATAGGCAGCTGAATCAGGTCACAGTGAAGAACAAATATCTGTTTCCCAGAATTCATGAATTACATGCTCAGTTGCAGAGAGCTCCAGTATTCACTAAGCTGGATTTGAGATCAGGGTACTATCAGTTGAAGATAGCAGAGGATGATGTACCCAAAAGTGCATTCAGGAGCAGGTATGGGCACTTTGAGTTCTTAGTTATGCCGTTTAGGTTAACTAATACCCCGACATCATTTATGGCCTTAATGAATAAGGTATTTTAGCTCTACTTGGACCTCTTTATGATATTGTTTATCAATGAATAGAGAAGAGCACACTAGACATTTGAGAGTAACACTGTAGATTATGAGGGAGAAATAGTTGTATGTCAAATTTAGTAAGTGTGAATTTTGGCTGGATCAAGTAGTGCTTCTAAGACATATAGTGACTAGATAAGGCATACAGGTAGATCTAAAGAAGATAGAGGCAGTGATGGATTGGGAAGCTTCGAAAAATGTATCAAAAATTTGAAGCTTCCTAGGTTTAGCCGGATATTATTGAAGGTTTATCGAGGGGTTTTTTTTATCTCAACCCCTCTGACAAAACTTCTGAGGAAGAATGTAATATTCAGATGGAATGAGGAATGTCAGAAGAGCTTTGAAGAGCTGAAACATTGGTTGACTACTGTACCAGTGTTAACTATTCCTTCGGAGATTGGAGGATATGTGGTATATAGTGATGCTTTGCATCAAGGATTAGGATGTGTGTTAATGCAGTATGGCAAGGTGATAGCCTATACATCGAGATAACTAAGGTCTAACTAGATTAAATATCTGGTACATAATTTAGAGCTTACTGCAGTTGACTTTGCTCTAAAGATATGGAGACATTATTTGTATAGAGAGATATTCCAAATTTATACTAATCATAGGAGTTTGAGGTATCTGTTGAGTCAGAAGGAGTTGAACATGAGACAGGAGATGGATAGAGTTGTTGAAGGATTATGGTTGCACAATTGAGTATCATCCGAGGAAAGCTAATGTAGTGGCTAAAGCTTTGAGCAGAAAGTCTAATGCCAGTGCAGCTCAAATTCAATTATTAAGGTTACCAAATTTGATTCATTTGAGAGCTCTGAATGTGGAGTTGAATCTGGAGTAAGATGAGGTGTTAATCGCTACAATAAAGTTGAGACCGATGTTAAATGATAGAATTAGAAAAGTACAGAATCAAGATCCTGATATAGTGAAACTGATTGAGAAAGCTAGGATGAATCTGAATTTCGAGTTTAAGTTGAGAGATAAGACACTGTGATTGAAGCAGAGGCTATGTGTGCCTAATGTAGATAATCTGAAAAGGAAATCCTAGAGGAAGCTCATATGACTGCCTATGTTATGCATCCTAGTACTATCAAGATGTATAACACGTTGAAGCAACACTTCTAGTGGCATGAAATGAAGAAGCTAGTGGCAAAGTGTGTATCTAAGTGTATAACATGCTAGCAGGTTAAGGCTGAGCATCAGGCTCTAGTAGGGAAGCTACATTCGTTGCCTATTATGAAGTAGAAATGGGAATGAATTACCATGGATTTTATTATAGGGTTGTCAAAGACTCCGAGACAGAATGATGCTATATGGGTTATGGTAGACCGATTAGCTAAGTCGGCCCATTTCTTACCAGTGAGAGAGAATAACTCACTAGATCAGTTGACCCGGAGATATGTCAATGAAGCGGTTATATTGCATGGGGTTCCGTTGTCCATTGTATCAGACAGGGATTTCAGATTTACTTCGAGATTCTGAAAGAGCTTGCAGTCTGCTATGGGTACAAAGTTGAACTTCAATACGACATTTCATCCTCAAAAAGATGGACAGAGTGAGAGGACAATTAAGACTATTGAGGATATGCTTAGAGCTTGTGTATTGGAGTTTCCAGGGGTTTGGGATTAGTATATAGCACTGATAGAATTTGCTTACAATAACCACTATCACAGTAGTATCGGAATGACACCATACAAGTCATTGTATAGAAGAAAGTGTCAATCACTTTTATATTGGGGTGAAGAGTGCTTGAGAATGGTTGAAGGCTCATAATTGATACAAGACATAGTGTACAAGGTGAAATTGATCTGAAGTTGAATTAAAGCAGCTCAAGATAGACAGAAGAGTTATATAGATCAACATCGACGGGATATGGAGTACAGTGTGGGAGATGGAGTATTTTTCAGAGTATCACCTTGGAGGGGAGTATTGAGATTTGGTTAAAAGGGTAAGTTGATCCCTAGGTATATTGGTCCTTATGAGATCATTGAGAGGATAGGACCTTTGGCATATAAGTTAGCTTTATCAAATGAAATGTCTCAATTACATAATGTGTTTCATGTGAGTATGCTCTGAAGATACCGATCGGATCTGACACATATGATAACGACTTAAGCGATTGAGGTTGCTAGTAACTTAAGCTATGTTGAGGAGCTGATCAAGATAGTGCGATCTCATATCAAGTAGTTGAGGAACCAAGTCATTCTATTGGTGAAAGTCCTTTGGAGGAATCACTCAACTGAGGAAGCAACTTGGGAAACGGAGGAGCATATGAGGAGGCAATTTCCCCACCTGTTCGAACAATCAGGTAAGAATTTCGAGGATGAAATTTCTTTTAAGGAGGGGAGAATTGTAACATCCCGTTACCCATTTTAGGGATAGAATAGTATATACAAGAGAGGATATTGAAAGATTAGAAATGCATTCATATTCATGTATAATATGTCATACCCATACACATGAAGGTTGCACGGCCATGACTTATTAGTGTGCACGGGCATACGTGAAGATTGCACACCCATGACATGGTTATGTTGGAATGAACAGTTGGGAACTAATGATGCACGGCCATGACTTATTTTATTAAAGATCAAAAGTGTGCACGATCGTGCATTTGAGAGCTTTTTTGTCACTAAACATCCTTCCTCTATAACTTCTTCTTTAGTCATCCAAATAGAATGATTTTGATTTAGAGTAAACTAAAGACATATGGCTACAAATTATCTGAAGAGATCGAGTTCTATCTCTAGAATTCCAAAATTTTGAATTTAAGGTTGAATACATAATACTGTTTTAGCTTATGAACAATCTGAAATATTTGGAGTATAACATTCGGATTTATGAACCAAATTGAATGATCCTAATATCATTAGAAACTTAAGAGATAGGAAAACAATTTTATGAAGAAAGTATTACCAAATTACTTCATTTGCATTGTCTAAATGGTCAAGAACAGTAGACTTGAAGGTATGATTTAGGAAAAAAAACTGAAATGATTCAATGAGTTCTGAATTGTGATTTTAATGATTCTATTGAGGTATAAACCTAAGTACAAATTATAAGTAGGTGAGTTTTGATATGGAATTGATTATGCGATGAGAATAATGGAAAAAAATACCCAAGATTGTCATAAACATGCATTATGCATATTTCATATACATAAATGTGCATTAAGGAATATTTATGAAATTATGCAAAATTTTGATATGTGTATATTACTTGATATAGAGGAGCAACTGAATCGTCAACATCCAGACGTTGTCGGAACTTCTAGACATTATCTTCGGGAATGAACTGTGAGTAACCTACACGTTTTCACTCAATTACTTGTTTTTTGTCGAATATGTTTTGAATGATGATATGAATGTGATTTGATTATGTTGATGCCGGACAATGAAGGTCCGAGACTTGATGCATGAATGTGATATTGAAGTTCTACTTGTTTGTGAATGTGACGAACTAAATACTTCTTGACATGATTGATTAATTATGAGAGATGTGTTCCATACATGAATGCATGATCATATAATGAGAGTTGTGACCTAAGTAGCCACCAAAAATTACTTAAAGCTCCAAATGTGATTAAGAGTCAAAGGCTCACTATATAAAATGGGCCCTATATCTTTAATGGATAAGGGACAGTAATAAATGAGCCCGGCATCCACAATAGATATGGGACAATTTAGGCCCTCGATCACAACAACTTAATAATTGGAAAAGAGTCACATGAGCATTTCATATATATTTTAATACGAATGTTTGATTGTTTGAAATGCAAATTGTCTTATCCTTAAGTGAGAATGTGATATGTGATAATTTATGCAAAATGCAAAGATGTGAATTATATGTTATGCGTGTGATGTGTTGCATGAATGGATTGAACCATCTATGATGGTTATCTCATTGAGTTCGTCAAATTCACCAAAATTATAACGTTTATTTCCAGGATTGAGAGACGACTTTAGCTACTGAGAGACGCTACAAGAAGAATATTCTTGTACTTTTGGTAAGAAAAAGAAATGGCTCAAAGGTCGATAAGCTAAGATTGCAAGATTAGACAGATCTTTTTGTGCATTTCCTCTTTTATGTAGTGAATTTTGTATTAGGATATGATGATGTTCACGTTCGGATGATATTGAAAACTGTCAATGTAAATATTTGGTTTTATGAATTGAAAGGAGAAATTTGGGTTTTAAATTATGGGGTTTTTCCTTATGATGTCTTATAAGAGAATAAAGAATGATGATTCCATGTTAAGTGAATGTTGTGATTGAATGTAGCATACCATTATCACAGGTTATGTACTGGAATGTCCTATGGGTGTTCCGATATGTACCTACGATAGCGGGGCACTACATTTCTCCAAGAACATGAGGTTGACATTGGCATTGTGGAAGATGATCCATTCAACTTCCATCAGGCCATGCAAAGTTCTAACTCTCGGAAGTGAATTGATGCCATGAATGAGGAGATAAAGTCCTTGAAAGACAATGACGTTGGGATCTTGTCTCATTGCCTAAAGGTACAAAACCCATCAGTTGTAAATGGATATTTAAAAACAAAAGGGATTTGAAGGGCAATATAGAGAGATATAAGGCTCATCTAGTTGCCCATGGATTTACACATAAAGAAGACATTGATTGTAAGGAGACTTTCTCTTTAGTTTCATCAAAAGACTCTTTTAGAACTATAATGGCACTTATGGCACATTTCAACATTGAGGAGCATCAGATGGATGTAAAGACTGCGTTTCTCAATGGTGTCATTGATGAGACAATTTATATGGTGTAAACTTTATGTCAATAGACCCAAAGAAAATGGTTCACAAATTGAAGAAATCCATCTATGAGCCCAAGCAAGATTTTCATAAATGGTATTACAAATTTCATCAAGTTGCTCTTTTCTTTGGTTTTGAAATAAATGCAGTTGATGATTGTACGTGCCATAAGTTTAGTGGGAGCAACTATATTTTTCTAGTTTTATATATTGATGACATACTGCTTTCCAACAATGATATAAGCTTATTACACGAAACTAAGAGATTTCTAACAAAGATATTTGAAATAAAAGATCTTGGTAATGCCCCTTTTATATTAAGATACAAATACACTGATATCACTCTCGTGATATACTTGAGTTATCATAAAAGAGCAATATCGAGAAAATTCTTAAGAGGTTTGGCATGCAGAATTGTAAAGCAGGTGACACTCCTGTTGCTATGGGAGACAAGTTTAGTCTTAGTCAATGCCCTAAGAATGAGTTTGAAACTAAAGAAATGCTGAAGATTCCTTATGCTTCAGCAGGAGGGAGTCTAATGTAAGCTCAAGTATGTACGCATCCAGATATTGCGTATATTATTGGAATGCTGGGCAAATACTTAAGTAATCCTGGAATGGATCATTACAAAGTAGCCAAACAAGTTATGCAATACTTGCAGAGAACAAAAGATTACATGCTCACTTACATAAAGTTGGATCAGCTAGAGATCATTGAGTATTTTGATTCTAATTTCATTGGATGCCAAGATAATCAGAGATCCACATCGAGCTATATTTACTTGCTAACTGGAGGAGTTATTTCTTGAAAGAGTATTAAGCAGACACTCATAGCGGCAAAGTTTATAGCATGTTATCAGGCATCCAATCATAAAATATGGTTGCAGAATTTTATCACTGGGCTGCACATTGTAGATGGTATTGAAAGACTACTAAAGTTATTTTGTGACAATAAGTCAGTAGTGCTATATTCCAACAACAACAAGAGCTCAAAGAAGTCAAAATATATAGACCTTAAGTCCCTGGTTATCAAAGAAAGAGTTCAGGATGGTCAAATGTCTATTGAACATATTGGGACAAACTCCATGGTTGCGAATCCACTCACTAAGGGATTACCACCCAAGGTCTTTCATGAGCATGTCGATCATATGGGTGTTGTATCTATTGAAGATATGTCATTTTAGTGGGAGTTTGTTATTTTGAATGATTTTCAGTTATAGAAACTTTTATGATTTATTTGAACCTTAAAGTTTATTTAGTTGATCTTACTAAGGAATAAGGAATTTGGATCAGTTGGAAATAGGCATGTTAAGATCACATTACATGTAATTTCCCTGTTACACATCCATGCTTGATCTATGTTGTTCAATTCTATTGGAATAAGTGACCATTGATGGGTCTAGTTATGATATGCGTATAATGAAAACTGCTTTGATCCTATGTTATTGTAATTGATGAACAAGATAAATTAAAGATGTATTTGGTATTGATAGCAAATTTTGAGCTTATAAGGTTATGGCATGATATACAATTAAAGGATATCATATGATAGATATCATATATATACATATGACCCAAGTGGAAGATTATTGGATTTAATCCAACGTGTGCGTACATATATGAATTAATTGTATATTATGAGCTATCATAAAGTTAAGCCCGATTAAAGTAATCTATTAAGGTTAAACACTTTGTGCTATATGATATCTAATAAAGTATGAGCTTTAATGTGTAGAGACCTAAAAGTTTGATTTCTATTTTATGATAGGCTAAAATAGAAATAAGACAAATTATATAAAAAATTAGGGTTATGGTCCCCAAATCATGTGAACAATTGTCTTTTCTGATATCTCATCAGTAAAAAAAAAGACAGTTCTTGAGAAAAAACAGATGTACATATTACTTGGAAGACGGATAACCGCAAGACTCAAGAATCACGTTCTTCTTATGGATCCAAATATGCTTCCGCAATAGATCTAAGTACTCTTAATGATTTGACATGATTGTTTTTGTGATTAGTAGTGGATATAAGTTTTTAGGTTTTAGCCAACAAAATAATTAAAAATGTTGGGCTTAGAGGCTAATGATGGGGAAAAAAAAAAAGAAGAATAGAGTTTTATCTTTTTTCTTATATTAAGACTATTTAAAGATAGTGCGAGGGTTTCTTGGAATCTCATCTCACTCTCAAGATTTAGAGAAAAACATTAAAGTAGGTGTGCTAATACTTGGCACACTATCATCTTTTCATTAAATATCAAATGAACTTATGTATGAGCTGGCTCTCAACCTGCACTGATTACCATATTATCATATTCAACACAAAACGTACCATACACATCCTTGAAGGCACTTCCATTAATGTGCACGACAAGTTTATATGGAGTATTAGCTGATATTTCTAAAACCAACCAGTACATTCATATCCAACTTACACAAGCTTACTCTGTCCAAAACCTGTTTGCATTATCACGAGTTAAAATATTGGTGGATTAGTGGATGCTCCACTTATTATTTGCCTTCTTTTTAGCATTTCTCCAAGCATATGATCGCTTATTTTTTCAAAACCTGAAAAATTGAGATCACTGCCAAACTTGTTCTTGCCCTCCTAATTTCCCCTGTATGGCAGGCATTCACTGTCCTAGGAAATTCCGTGCAATTCTCTTTTCTTGTCTTTAATATTTTGGGAGAGCTGAAAATTACTGAATGATCACGACCGTTGATTTTTCAAAAGTCTAGAACGTAATGAGTAGGGTTGACAGAGTTGACACTACGTAATGATACATAAGATTGACAGAGGTGACCTGTCCATAGAATTTGGGTACTATTACAAGATCGTCCCTTTCTTTTCTCTTAAAAGGCTGTAACTCGCATGCTAAACGTAGAATTACTGTGAACTTATCCTTTATTAGTCTTCCACAAACGCTGGATTACCACTTTCAGAGTGGTCTAAAATTGATGGTACCGGATTCTTCACAAAGAAATTTTTAGTTTTTGAACTTAAGATCAGAAGCAAGGATTGATGGTATTCTTAAGTTTTTTGTTTTTTTTTTTTTTGCAGATGACGAAATTATTAGTGCAAGTGTAAAAACGCTTGGATTTATTAATATTAATTAAATTAAATTAATTATTTAATTTTAATTTGTGTATGAAATTATTATCTTATTTTGTGACATGAAAAGTTTATTTGATATGCACCTAAACCAGTAAATGTGAATTCCATCTTACAAAAGCAATGCAAGATTAGTAGTTAAAGTCAAGCCACATACTCCCTCTGAAGTCATTTTCTCATTCTATATTTTGAACCAAAGATCATGCTATTATCATACTTCAGACGCAGCTCATTTAAGTAGCCTACCCAATTAATCATGGCATCATCGAGATAGAAATAACTGAGCAGAATCAGCTGAGGACTGTTAAGTGAAAGTTTGAGAATCAAAGATAAGCAATCTTTACGGCCAAGTTCTCTCAAACTAGTAGTGGAAGAGTGCGAGTAGTCTTGTTTATCATGCTTTACCCTGCCCACAAAGTAGCAAGTGAAAGTTGGCCACTCCTAGTGCCACTACACCTCAGTATTTGGACTTTATTCAGTTTACCATAAGTTAAATTCACGGCCACTTATAAATCTAGATGAACTTTTCTAAACATGGATTTCAAATGACGTTTTGAATGTTTCATTCGGTCATTATCATGACTTTGTTAACACTGATGCAGCAATTTCTTTTTTTTAATATTAATGATTATGTTAATATATATATATACTTACTTGGAGGGTAGCCCACGAGGGCTAAGTTTGTACCAACATAAAGCCACCGGAAGCAGCCATGGCACAAATCTTGTTATTTTTATTATCTTTTAGATATATATTGAGTAAAACTTTGAATATATTATATACAGATGCAAATTATGACTTCAAATCACACAACAACCCAAGCAATAGGCTCAATGGTAATTTGGAACGGCTGGAACTCAAGACTTGAATGAGAAAGATTGACTGTCAATACATTCATACATATATATATATATATAATGTTAATTTTTAACATAATTAAATGTTTGTTTTCAATATCGATATTATTTCAAAGGTATGCATTGTAAGTATTTCATTTAAGCATATTAAGTATGATATACCTAACTTTTCTATCAAATAATTCATACAATTAGTGAATCAATTTATTTTATTTTAATGGTGATCTAAAAATAATAAAGTAATATTCTACATCATTATTTATTTTGATCTTGCTAGTAAAGCTTTAATCACTATTAAACATTCGTATTTTATGGATCAATTTAATGACAAGAAATTTTAATCTGTATATTATTTTTCATATTACTAATATTTAAAAGTGAATCAAACTTTTAACTTGTAAAACGTTAAGCTTTTATTAGAATACTTTACATACATGCATAAGCAAAAAACAAAATTATGTATTTTAGAAAATGGATTTGACTTCAAATGTACTATAGATATTATCTTACATTTATTTTAGAATTATATAAGATCAATTTCACAGTATTTAATGTGTTATTAATTTTATGTTTAGTACATGCACAAAGACCTATACATGAAAAATATTTAAACAATTTTTTTCATTTCTATCCACACTTATATCACAAAAATTAATATGATATTAATGCATTTAAATTTTTTTACTTTATGTTTCGTATCTGCAAAATATGTGTAATGTGAGCGGGACTATGGATCATCAAGCAGGACCAGGCAGAGAGCTAGCCATACCAGAAGGGCCCATGACCAAAGTTAGGACTAAGAGACTTAAAGAGGCTCTTTATAGGCATGTGGGCTTTTATCTTGAGAGGATGGCGAGCTCCAAGCCTATTGGAGGAGAGTTTAATGGAATTGAGCCCAAATTAATCCATTTAACTCAAATCCTTGGATCGGATACACTTGGAGCTTAGAGACAAAAAGATTTGGGCTATTTTAATGCTTCATCACTTAAACTCAAAAGCATATGGATCCAGTAGTGGCGCAATACATCATATCTATTTATTTAGTTTTTGGACTTTGTTTCTTTGGACTTTCATATATTTTAGCCCAATCTTTTATATTTAACCTAGGTATAAATATGTGTTTTTAGGTCAAAATTTTGAGAACTTTTTAGATCATAATTGTTGAGAAGCCATCAGCTTCAATAGGGAGAAACATCATTCTCTTGTTCTTATTACTTTTCGAACCATCTTTTACTTATCAATTGCTTTCCCAATTGTGGCGTGTTGATTGTTCATTTCTCTGGGTTTTATTTCAATCATCGGGATTGTTTGGAACTCCAAAAGGTGTCATAGAAATCAAACCTTGCGTATCCTTATTCTTCTTGTTTGTTGAATTTGAAAATTCCATCCATCTTAATTCCTCAAGATCGAAAAAACACACCAAAACAAAACACCCATCGAAAATTCCATCAAATCGTAATCAATCCTTTCGCGGTGCGCGTTAATGTGTATAAATAATATTAAACTTGTATATATTAATTTATAAAAATCTTAATGATCTTTGCTTTATTAATCATAATGTATAAATATTTAATAAATTACCACAAAAATTTAAACTTTCCACAATTATGTAATTATAGTTAGAATAATAAAAAAGTGACAATAAAATACTTGAACTTTCAATTGTTTTTACAAAAATAGCCCGATGTTAGACTCTCTGTTAATGTAATTAGGTGTTAAGTTACATATGGGATGCCAAGTACAAGTTAAATTCTTCATCATATTATAATGAGATAAAATAAATTAATATTAAAGAAAACATAATTGAAAAAGAAAACCTAACTTAATCTTCCTCGTCTTTCTCCCATCTACCCATCTTTTTGATCAATGTTGTATGCCCAGATTTTTCTTTCTTGGTGTAAGTTTTGTTTAGATAATAAAATAATAAGACCTTATTTTTGGTATCTAGACAAAGCAAAACTTGTTTCAGGTTCTTTAACCCTAAAGAACAAGTTTGCCTTAGATTTTCTATGGACTTTTTGCACTATTAAGTTTGTGTTTCTAGGTTTTATTCAATCATTATTATAGTTATTCTTTATATTTTTTGCAATATGAAAAGTCACTAGACTTTTTAACTTAAGGCTTTTAAGCTTACAACAATACTTTTAAGCTTTTATAATTCTCAAGCTTGTTCTCTTTTGCACATGTTCCCTTATAATTGCCTTTCCTCTAAGATTTCCCTTGTATTTTCATCAATATCCTTAGCCTTAAACATCTCCTTTTGTTGGTCAAGCCTTTTTGTGTAGCATAAATCTCCATCTTACCCACTAAACTGGTTGCCTTAAATGTGTGCTAATTTAAAGGCATTTTTACTTTCTTGTTGCTTTTATCCTACCTTTTGATTTTATTGTTTCTAGAGAAAAATTTTAAATTTCCTTTCCTTACCATCTAAGTTTTCCCTTTTTAGGTATATGATTACTCACCATTTAGACACCAACCAAACTTACCCTTTAAGCTAGGCTAACTCTCTTTCCCTAGTTCCCACCTCCTCCTATCATCCCCTCCATTCCAATCCCTTTGGCTCTCCAACGTAAGCACCATTATCATTGTTTCCATCTTCTTCTAATTCTTCGACTAATGATACTGATAGTCCCCCTTATACATTTAACTCAAGCCTAGTCACTCAGAGTCCTTCCAAGTCCTCTAAATTCCATGAATCTTAGTTGACTCAAGGAGATCAAATCCAACCCTCCATTTTGGTAAGATTCAACTACAAACTAATTTGGAAATAGGTTATTGGTGACCCTTCACCAACCAAGCTCTAATATTGTCCATCTTTCTTGCTATAATGGTTCCTCTACTGTTGCTTCTTAGCTAAAAGTACTGCAGGAAGGAGCTAAATCTTAATCTTTAAGTTTGATTAGGTTCTTTTTCGAAAAGGACCTACTTTTCCTATAGTGAATGCTTGGGAAGTGAACAATTGTAAGAACCAGGAGCTCAATGATGTTCTCCTTAATGAGGCTACCACTTAACGTTCACCTTCAACTCTTAATATTTAGTTCAGACAATTCTTAAAGTTGGACCCTAGAATTTATCAAACATTTCCTTCATCTATGGAGAACTGGATTGACTATGAAGAATGTTTAATTATAACTAAATACCTATTTGGATAAAGTTGTATAATATTCCTTTAGAATATTACTAAACTAAAGGACTTAGCTACCTGGAAACCAACCTTGGAAATCCCATATACATAGATGAGGAAGTAGTAGTAAAGAGAAGAGTACGTTATATTAGATTGTGCGTAATTGTGGAAATGAAACAAGACCTACCAAACACTAGTCCTATCTTGAGGCTTAGAGATCATACTGGTTAAGGAGTCTATTCAAGTCTCCTATAAGTTGGGCCTAACCAATACTCAACAAAGTGCGTAATGGATTCCAACTTGAAAGAAATTCAAAAGAAGAGACTACTCAAATTACTACGATTTTACTATACAACAAAAATAGGTAAAGAAACCTTGTGAGAAGGTAATCCTACAAAATCATCTATACATAATCATGAAATTATACTGATGCATACTAAAGTCTACTAGTTTAGTTATAATTGAGAGGAATTTATTGCCTAAAAGCATTAGCATCAAAGAATCTGATCCCTATTTGATTATAATATTCTTATCCCAGGTAAAGCTTTTTACTTCTTTAAACACCTCTTTTATAAGTGAAGCTCTCCATCAATTGACATCCCTATCTGTAAATTAGAAGAGTCAATTCCAAGAGTGGATCATCTTTTTAAAGACATCACATCCACAGTTGAAACTTTCAACACTGACACTAAAAGGAAATCAAGTAGAAAGAATCGTGTAAAAGGCTCAAGGAGCCACCATAACTTTTAATTATATATTGCCTTGGAATTTAAGGGGCTTAAATACCTGAAGAAGAAACAAGTCCTTAGAGATATCTTTCAAGAAATAAAAGCAATTTTACTAGGTGTTTTGGAAACCAAGCTTAAAGTAGATGGATGGAGCAAACCAAGTTTTCTAGAAAAGCACTGGAAGCCTATAACCAATCACCAATTCCATCATAATGGAAGGCTAGTTATTACATATGATCCGCATTTAGTGGATGCCTCCTTGATACTTGTCTTTTACCAACCATTGCCCTTGAGCATTTACTTAATACATAAGAATAATAGTTTTCAATTCTTTTTTATCCATGTATCTAATTTTACTTTTTAGAGGAATGTTTTATGGAATAAACTTAGTGACATACACTCTTATATAGGCTCTTTATGGATCATTTTAGGGAATTTCCATAGCATCCTCCACATCTTTAAATCTAATGGTTATTCAAGCTTACTAAACTACAATGAGGACTTTAGGAATTGTGTTAATGATACTTGAAATTTGAGAGAAATTTCTTTACATAGAGAAAAACGAAAAGAAATTGACATATTAGAAAAAAAAATTAGATAGAGCTCTGATTAATGAAATGGCTTCTAAAATTCCTTTATAATAAATCTATTTTCGAAAACACCATGTTCTCTTATCATAATCCAATAATCATTAAGAATTAACTCACTACAAGAAAACTGATGTTCTCCGACGGAATATTCCGTCGGAGAAATCCTCATTTCCGTCGGAAATTTTATTTGCCGACGGAACGCGACGAATGAAGAAAGCGTCGTAAAGATGGCGGTCGTTATATTTTACCGACCGAGTCATTCCGTCGGTTTTTATCAAGGGTTTTACCGACGGTATATTATCCGTTGTTGTTATATTGCGACGGAAATTTTATTAAATTGACGTCCGACGGAATATAACCGTCGGTATAATTTGGGGACGGACCTACCGTCGCAAATATTCGGACGTAAGTTATACCTTTAACGACGGAATGTCGGTCGTCGCCAAATTATGTCCTGGTTATGTACCGACGGTTTTGTCATTCCGTCTGAAATTATTTACCGACGGAATTGTGTATTCCGTCGGTAAAATAAGATCTAAACCAACACGTACATGAATAATTGGCCATCCACACATCAACCAGTACATCAAAGATTTGAATAATGACAATTGTATACAATTGGTTATACATAATTTGACATCCACGCATCAATCAGTACATCAAAGGTTTAAACAATGTCAATTGGAATACAGTTGGAGAAAAACACATCAAAGTATACATAAATTGTTATGATTGTACCTTAAAATAATGAGTTCGAAAATCTAAAGTTGTGGTGATCGTTGGTGGTCCTTTGGAGAACTTCCATGCGACTGTTCGGACGGTGGTCGCAACTGAGCCATCTGCATAATCTCTTCTCTCATCCTCGCCATCTGCTCTCTCATTTGTAGCTCCATCTGGTCCCTGATTCGTTGCTCCTGCTCCCTCATTCGTTGTTCCTCCCGCTCTGTCTGCTCTCTCATCCGTTGTTCCTCCCGCTCTGCCTGCCCCTCTTCCAAATGAGCAATCTTGTCCATTAATGTTTGTACTGTAGCCCGGAGCTCGATGACTTCATTGTTGTTGGATGGCCTAGTGGATGCTGCTGTACTGGACATGGAAGATTGGGAATAACATGTGTTCCCATACGAACCTAGACCAAATATCCTGCCACGGCGATCCCTACCACCCACGGCCTCAAAATACGTCTGAGACACGTCTACAGGCTGTTCCTCCTGCGGCTGCCGCTCTAGTGTTTGTTGTAATTGGTCCTATCAGGTATGTGAAGTTAACATATATAAAGACCAAGGACGGGAGCAGTATTTAGAAATTTAAAAAAAAGCAATAACTGGACATACATTCAGCTCTCGACAGCGGTTGTTGATGAAGGTTACACCGTCATGCTTCTTCGTGTGAGTATGCAGAAATAACTGAAGGGGTGTAGGCTTCGTGCCCAATGACTTCTCCTACATGAGAAAGACTAAAACGTTAGATGTGAACTAGATATCGTTTAAACCTCGGCAGAGGATCGTAAAGTTGTATGATATTCGCCTCTAGTTAGACAATGAAAATAAGTAAACACTGCCATAAGTGGCACCAGATAGGTAGACCATTATCATTATGCATAATACAACGAATATTG
>JANVCQ010000009.1:19834012-19844711 GCA_025531925.1 Erythroxylum plowmanianum | reverse complement strand
TAAGTTTGATGGTTACATGCAGGGCAGACTAAATACCCTTTAATGCTCCATCCAGCTAAAGACCCATAAGATGGAAATCATTTTATAGTCAAGCTTATTCAACTGTGCCTTTTTCCATTTTTGTTAAGCTCTTTTAAGTTTCATGCAATATAATTGCTTAAAAAACTCACCTAATTGACCCAAAATTATGGACACATCCTTCGACAAACACCCACGTATTCTAACTGGAAGTAATCTTTATAGAAGTACATGACAATCATGGCTTTTCAACCCCAATACTTTTCCATCTTTAACAATCATATAACGGGCTATAGTAGATGCATACCCATCAAGAAACTTGACTAATCGAAGAAATTAAAAAAAAAGCTTGCTTATCTTTTTTTGACATGTAATAAGCAAGTGGAATAATGTATGACCTATCATCTCTTCCTTTCAAATGCAAATCTTTTCTTATATTCATGTTTTCCAATTCTTGTCTCACTTTAATTGTGTCTTTCGATTTGCTGTCAATTCCTATCATATTTTTTAAAATATTGTCACAAATATGTTTTTCAATATGCACCACATTAAAATTAAGCCTCAATAACAATTTCTTCCAATATGATAAATTGAAAAATATGTTTTTATTTCAATTGAGCTTAACAACATTTCACTTTCGCTTTCTATTGCTTAGGTATTTTTCAACTATAATGTCACCCAAATGTGATAGCTAGTAAACCATATCATCACCAGACAGCTACAAAGGAGCTTCGCCCAATTCTACTTTTCCATTAAACAATTTACTTGTTTGCCATCTATGCCTATGTTCCAAGTAACAATGATGTTCCGTATAACATATTTTACTCTATAGCCTCATTGAATAAGTTTGATGGTTACATGCAGGGCAGACTAAATACCCTTTAATGCTCCATCCAGCTAAAGACCCATAAGATGGAAATCATTTTATAGTCAAGCTTATTCAACTGTGCCTTTTTCCATTTTTGTTAAGCTCTTTTAAGTTTCATGCAATATAATTGCTTAAAAAACTCAACTAATTGACCCAAAATTATGGACACATCCTTCGGCAAACACCCACGTATTCTAACAGGAAGTAATCTTTATAGAAGTACATGACAATCATGGCTTTTCAAGCCCAATACTTTTCCATCTTTAACAATCATATAACGGGCTATAGTAGATGCGTACCCATCAAGAAACTTGACTAATCGAAGAAATTAAAAAAAAGCTTGCTTATCTTTTTTTGACATGTAATAAACAAGTGGAATAATGTATGACCTATCATCTCTTCTTTTCAAATGCAAATCTTTTCTTATATTCATGTTTTCCAATTCTTGTCTCACTTTAATTGTGTCTTTCGATTTGCCGTCAATTCCTATCATAGTTTTTAAAATATTGTCACAAATATGTTTTTCAATATGCACCACATTAAAATTATGCCTCAATAACAATTTCTTCCAATATGATAAATTGAAAAATATGTTTTTATTTCAATTGAGCTTAACAACATTTCACTTTCGCTTTCTATTGCTTAGGTATTTTTCAACTATAATGTCACCCAAATGTGATAGCTAGTAAACCATATCATCACCAGACAGCTACAAAGGAGCTTCGCCCAATTCTACTTTTCCATTAAACAATTTACTTGTTTGCCATCTATGCCTATGTTCCAAGTAACAATGATGTTCCGTATAACATATTTTACTCTATAGCCTCATTGAATAAGTTTGATGGTTACATGCAGGGCAGACTAAATACCCTTTAATGCTCCATCCAGCTAAAGACCCATAAGATGGAAAATCATTTATAGTCCATAAAACAGCTGCATGCATTATAAATGTTTCACCTTGAACAACATCAAAAGTTTTTAATCCAACCTTCTATAAATCATTTAAGTCATCAATTAATGGTTGCATGTATACATCATTATCCTTATCAGGAGGAGTAGGTCCTAGAATAAGCAAAGATAATAACATAAAAGGCTCCTTCATACACTTCCATGGAGGTAAATTATATGGTACTAATATTACCGGCCACATGTTGTAAGAAATTTTCATATTATGAAAAGGATTAAATCCATCTAAGGCTAAACCAAGTCGAGCATTACGACAATCCTATGCAAACCATGGAAAATTTCCATCAAAGTCTTTCCATGGAATTGAATCTACTAGATGACACATAATTTTATCATCAATGCGCTTCCTTTATGCCACCTCATATCTATGGCTGTTTTTGTTGACATGAAAAGCCTTTGTAGTCGTGATTTAATAGGAAATTATCTCAAGATTTTTTGCGGTCTCTTTTTCCATCTCCCATCATTCACTTACCACCTTGATGTACCATAATTGGAAAATCTTCAAGATCTTTACTGTCCTTCTAAAATACAACACAATCATACTTACAAGCATGTATTAATATATATCCTAATCCAAGGTCCCTTGACAATTTCTTTGCATCATGGTAAGATTTGGGTAATTTGTGTCCAATAGGTAATGCATCATTAAGCAAGACAATTAACATGTCAAAAGACTTGTTACTCCATTTATTATAGACCTTCAAATGCAAGAACTTGATAACAAAAGACTGTGAGAAATTCGAGCACCTTGGATATAATTCTTCTTAAGCAACTTGCAATAACTTCCCAAAATTGTCTTCTGTATATCAATTATTTTGGGCAAACTAGTTCTTTTCATTGTCTCCATACAATTCCCATAATCCTCTAACATCTCGCCAATCCCATCATCAACACTATCATTATTTTTATTGTCATCAACACTTGTACCATCACTTACTAAAACTTGCTTCCTTACGTTCGCCATGATAAAGCCATAGAGTATAAATTTTATCTATGCCCCAGATTAGTAAGTGATTATATAACACATCTTGAGTTTGAATGTTGACATTTAAGTAATCTATGCAAGGACAACGAGTACGACATTCATCACCCATTTGATATGTTACAAATTGCATGAAAATTTTAACTCCTTTTAAGTACTCAATGGCCCATTTCCAATGAGATATCTAACTTTTATACATCTAGCTATACAACTAAAAGTAACTAACTGAATTACTAAATGCAATCCTTGTTCTATATAACATAACCATTAATCACTACAAGTTCATTTTCAAAATTTGAATTCCAACAAGTACTATAGTACGTGGCCTTGTTACACTATATGAATCAAGAAAGCAAGTTTTCACTGTGACTCCTAGGCTTAAGGAATATTTCACCAATAAGCCTCATAGGAGCTGCATCACATGTTTCCAGCCTATATACTATCCTAGGGGTTTATTATGCAAATGATCGTCCATAATTGTAGGTGAATTTCTAATGATAATACTTTTATATTAATCAGTTCAAGTTTATAAATTAAATTTGAATTTAAACAAGCACTATGGTATATGACATTGTTACACTATATGAATCAAGAAAGCAAGTTCTTGCTATAACTCCTTGGCTCATGGAATATTTCACCAATAAGCCTCATGGGAGCTACATCATGAGTTTTCAGCCTATATACCATCCTAGGGGTTTGTTATGTAAACTATTGTCTATAATTATAGGTGAATTTCTAATGTTAATACTTCTCCATTAATTAGTACAAGTTCATAAATTAAGTTTGAATTCAAATAAGCACTATGGTACGTGGTATTATTACACCATATAAATCGACAAAGAAGTTCTTGCTGTAACTCTTAAGCTTATGGAATATTACACCGATAAACCTCATAGGAGCTGCATCATGGGCTTCCAACCTATACACCATGCTAGGGGTTTATTATGCAATGGATTGTCCATAATTGCAGGAGAATTTCTAATCATAAATAGTAAGTTTGAATTCAAACAAACACTAAGCTACATGTAATAAATAGTTATGTAATTCATACATCTACTCTTTAATTATTCAAACAAAATCCAAACATAAATACTTAGACTATTAAAGCATAAAATAAAAAAAACTCATCAATGATTATAAGAATATTGCTAACAACAACATAAAACAAACTCCTCTTTTGCATTGACACAAAATGCAAACATACAGTAGAGATTAGTCAAACCACTTACCTGAATGGATGGACAACCGTAAACTACAATAAAGAAGGACAAGGTTGGACGATTATTGACACTCTTTAACACAAAATATGGCTTGTGAAAAAGATAAATTAGTATTGATGTAATACACTTTTTCATAGAGTTGGGTCTTAGGACTCAAAATGTAGAAAATTTTTATAACAATGTGATAGGGCTTAAAATGATATTTCTATGCGTACAGTGAATCTTAAGACTTGAAAAAGAATAAAATGCCTAGAGTCAAGTCTTAGGTCTTAGGAAATGGATAAAATTCCTTAACTAGATATTAAGGTTTTAAACTAAAGATGAACCCAGTACAATAGTAGCAAAGAAAACTAGATTAGTGGCTATATAATTAAGGGGAGGTTATAGATTTCAAGTAATATTTTTCATCAATAGGTAAATTAAAAGATTAGACTATTACTTACATATATAAATCCATCTTCTTCTATATAGGATTTTATGTTCTACAATGGAATTGCAAAATAATAGTGATATTTGAAACACTAAATAAAAAAAGAAATAGCATACATACATGTTAATGAAACTGTATGCTAAAAAAAAGAATAAATCAAATTAATGATGATTACTTTATAAATAGGAATGGTGTATAATTATAAACCTTAATCTAATTAACAATTGTTAATACAAGTTATAAATTCAATTTATAATTTCATACCATTTTAAACGTACATTATGTCCTATGCCAATGGGCTATACAAAACAATTCTAATGGCATGCCTCATAATAATGTTTAAGTTATGTTGATGATTATAGTTAGTGGACTTAAATTTCAAGAGGGTAACCTTAAATACTTGCATAAAGTTTCAAAAGGCTATAATTTCTCAATTGAAGATGAATTTTATAAAGTTTGCTTCCATAGACATAGCAAGAAAGTTTTTAGGGTTCATTATTCATTAAGTCCTTCATATTGATCAACGTAAGACTAATACTATGATGAATATTTAAAGTGAAGACTCTTTATGCTCTCTACTCTTGAATTTTAGAAGCTTGAGTATATGTTGTTGATTATATAAAATAGACAAAAGATGAAAAAATCTAATTGAGTTAGTTAATTTGGGATTAGATTTAATTAAATTTTGTTAATTAATTGGTTTTGAAAATTGTTTATAAAGTCAAAATCTATTCAAATTTTGAATAATTGAATTTGAATTCTATCAAATTGAATTTGGTACATAGACTATGACTACATTACCACTTTAGGGAAAAAAAGGTTATGTTATATCGAAGTTAACACAAATCTTAATGTAAACAATGCAAACTATTTCATTAATAGAAGATTCAATTACATTACTAGATTCCAATGCTAAAAAGTACTAATCTATCATTATTCTTATATAGAAATCACTCATCTTTTCTATATATAGAATTAAAAAAACCTTAACACTCTTCATGTATCACAACCTTTTCTTTTTAGCATTACCATCCTTATAAAATAGAACACTATTAAAACAAAAACAAATAACTTTGTTCATAAGTTTAAAATAGAACACTAAATCTGTATGAGAACTTTCATCGAACAGTTTATAAACTTCAAAATTTTAACTCAAACTAATAAAATTTTTTTTTTCTGTCTTCTCCCTTTCTTCACCAACGTGAACACGTTCAATCAACCATTCAACCAGTAACAAGCCAAATAAACTCAAGCAACTCAACAACTCACCCTAAAACCAACCATCAATATAGCATTTAACAACAATAATGAAAACAAAAACCCAAAACAAAAGCATCAATCACTTACCTCGACTACAATTGCACAGAGATGATGGAAGATAAAATGAAGATAACAAAACGAAACAAGATGAATGGACGAAGAGAAGAAAAAATCGACATAGAATCATGTGGGAGAGAGGAGAGGCCAAAAGTCAATTAAATAGATGCAGAGATGACAACGTTTGTCATTGAACAAATGATGTCGTCTTTGCTTAATTTTTTTCACGTCGAAACCTTTGAAGATGAATTCACAAGGTTAATATGCAGCTAAGATTTGGCTACTAATTTACAAAATCGTTGTCCTTTGGATTAAACAGAACTAAGTCATTTTCACTAAATTTGTTTACATCCTTTAACATTTTGTGACAATCTCATAATTCATTGTCAACTGTTAAACACTATCCGAATATTTGACAATTTAGCTACCAATTTAGAAATCGTTGCCAATACTATACTTTTTTTATATAATTTTAAATTTTGCAATTTTTTAAATATATCATAAGGATAAATTACTATAGGAATTATATATAATAAATATAGTTTTGTGAGACCACATAAAATTATGAAATCATATATATTAAAAATATTAATAAAAAGTATAAATGACATTTTTGTTATCTAAATTTATTTTTACACTTATACAATCATTGTCATTAATATTAAATTTAATCTTTGAAATGACATTTTTGTTAACTACATTTATAAGTACAACTTACAATAGATTTTGAATAATATTAAATTTGATTTTAAAATATAATAATAATAATAATATTATTAATTTCCATTTTTACTATATTGCAATTTATTTTTAATTAAATTGCTATTATTATCATTATCATCATCATCATCTTCATCATCATCATCATATATGGTAATTAATATAATGTTATATGAATGTATAAATAATAATTGTAACTAGTATAATGATTTATGAATTATTACATAATTTACACATTTTCTCATATCCTACTTATGTAGTATATATATTACTCTATTTAATATTACTCTATTTATTATAGAAAAATTTAATATTGTAACATATAATTTATATATTATATATAATTATGCTAGTCAAAGGTGAGGTCAAATGGTAATTGCAAACCATTTAGTGACGGGTTTTTGAATCCTCACCAAATGGTTAATTTCTTCCGACTTAATCAAAAACGATGTCATTTACCTTAACAACAAAGACGTCATCTTCTGCTAGGTTATTAAAAAATGAATTTGTCTTTGATTTTGTGTTAGTCATCTTATTTCCTCTTTATAATCTATCGAAGAAGCATCATCTCTCTTTTGTGGTCGTCTTCTATCTCATGGTCCTCACTATTGACAAAGCATCGTGTCCTACGTTGGAACGTATTGTTCTTCTTTTTTTGTTACCAAGAATGCTCCTCTTTATTTTTCTGATACGTTTCAGAGTTAATGTGGGCTTTCTGTTCTATAAATGGTGTATGGATTTCTTTTTTTGTTTATGTTTGGAAGATGGTGAATTGTGTTTCTGTATTGGATGATGAAGGGTAGACATTTTTTTCTCACCTTTCATGCTTATTTGACAAAAACCTGCTAACTATTTGATGAAAGGTTTGATAGAGAATCAAGGCACATTTTGCAACAGATGCTTATGTACATATTTACCATACGATTGCTTTTACTCCAAATTTGCGCCACTAGTGAATTGTAGTACTTTGACTTATCATCGACAAATTACTATAATAGATCACATACACATGGAATGCAAAAAGTTTCTTTTGTATCAGTTCATTCCATATCTAGAATTTGTGGGATTTGATTAACAAACGAATTTAATTAAACATAAGGCATTTTATGCTAATTTGAATTTTCGTAATTAAACTATTAACATCAATTCATCGAGAAATGTTGACATGGCTACTAGTTTCTGATGATAGAAACGAGCTTTGTTGAGAGAAATATGGGAAAATTCTACCTTGTGAAGAACAAATTGATGCAGAACAAATTTTCTCATCATATACTAACACCACTTGCCTTCTATGGCAAATCTTCTTTTTCAAGGCTTTTAGTATCATTTGAATTACCTGTCTTCCTTAATTATTTGTATCTTATTTGCATCATAATAAGCTATCAGATGAACATTTGATTATATATACTATGTCTTGTGTAAAGCTTACTCGAATCTTCAAGAAAACGTAGACGAAAATGGAAACGGTGGCAATGTCCTTATGGTTGGTACAACATTTGTGCAATCGGTTATTTTGGAACAATCGTCGATTTCAATTACTATGTCTATTTAATCAAATATGCATGTGTTCAAATTTGGCTTTGTTATACAATTTGACTTAACTAGCTATCTAAGTTCTATACTAATTGTGTCTTAGGTGACGTGCATCGTACTAATAGTTCATCTAATTCAGTGATCCATATTGCATCTGGAGATTCATTCATTGTATTTTCTGCAAGTTTAGTTATAGCTAAGAAGTTGTTGGAAGAGGGTGTCAACACTACAAGAAAATAAGGCATTTTGCGACGTTTTTAAAATATCACAGAATTTTCAAAAAATGTCACAGAATGTATTCTGCAACGTTTTAAAAAATATCATAAAAACGTCATGGAATGTGGTGTAGAAAAAAGGTTTCTGCGATGTTTTATGTAAAACGTCATAGAAAACACTGACATTCTGTGACGTTTATAAAAACGTCACTAAAAGTTTGGACAATCAATGACATTTTTAAAAATCATCGCGGAATCTTTAACATTCCGCGACATTTTTTAAACGTCGCAGAATGTGAAGGAATCCGCGATGTTTTTTTGGAAACGTCTTGGAATGTCTTTCGCGATGTTTTTGTAAACGTCGCGGAATGTCTTCTGCGATGTTTTTGTATTATTTTTTAATTTTTCGAAATCATTTAATTTAATAATTTTTAAATTTTAATAATTATTTTTTAAAATACAATTTTTCTTCCGCGATATTTTTGTATTATTTTTAATTTTATTTTCCCATTTTTTGAAAAACATTTTAATTTAATAACTTTTTAATTTTAATAATTATTTTTTAAAATACAATTTTTTTAATTTGACAATCTTTATGCTCCCTCCATTACTGATCTTTACAAAGTAGTTTTTAACTCAAAAAAGTCTCCCTTGCAATTAATAGAACTAAGCAATCTAAAGTAAAGATTCGAATAGCAAAAAAGAAAATCTATATGTTGAGTGGAAACCATCACCATAAATGACTCCATCTAGATTTTAACAACCACAAAGGTCAAGTTAGCAACCTATAACATAAACTATCAACAGCCCCAACAATTACCAAGAAATTACCAAATATAACTTGAATTAAAGAACAATGTATATGCGATGCGATACGCTACAGCAAATGACAACAAGCCCGATCACCCCACTAGAACCAGGTATACTTCACTAGAAAATGTAAATGTTGAATCTCATGTAATTAGTTATATAGCTATGTGCTTCGGTAACTAGTACATTGCTTTAAGACCGGGTTTTCCTGCTTCCATCTTCGTCCTACCTCCCCAAGAACCTTAGCACATGCTTGGCTTTTCCTTTCATCATCCTCTACCCAAGATCTGCATTCAGTGCTTCCATTTATAAGAAATTTAATAGAAAACATGACACCATAACTATTACTATATTATATCCCTTTCACATCAATGTTTGTCTGAATTAAGATTTCATAATATTTCCAAACAAAAACCATTCTTCATTCATTGTAGGAAATGACTGAGTTAGCTTTAAAGTTTATTCACACTTTCATGTACCAAATTAGGTAATAGTTTATTTAGGTTGATACATCAAATGCATGTATTTTTTAGATGAAGCACTATGTTTAAGGGGGGAGCAAAAAATTAAGAGCAATTGAGCTAAATGTAGGTAGTACCTCATTGCAAAATCGGTAAAAGCCCATCCACTAATCCAAGTTTATGACCATATATTCATTATGAATCTACAGTTGGAATATAAGATATGAATCTGCACGAAAATGGGACCCTAAAACAAGATCCAGTAGTTGGCAGATGCTTTCTATGTCTATACTTTTCTGTTTCTCCTCTGCACCAATTTATTGCAAAACTAAAGCAATATAAATACTGGTTAGAAGGGCAATATTTCAAATTGCAAATAATTACTGCTTTGAAATTCCAATACCTGTTAGGCAATATCGAAATGCATACGAATAAAAATCTACAAAGTTTGATGGCCTCATGACCTTGATAAGATGAAAATATTATGTCAAAAGTGCTGCAAACTTAGAAGCCATCGCTAAAATGCATCTCATACTGTTGTAAATAAAGCAAACCACACAAAAAATAGAAAGAAAGAAAGCTATCAGGTACCTCTTTCCCTAGCTCATGAAGGGCCTTCTTCAATTTATTTACAATATCAACCCTAAGTGTTTTGAGGCCCCTACGCCACTCCTTCTATTAATAGTATTATATGAGTTTGTAACATGGAGAGTAATAACGGTTTGTGCAATATTTAAGTTACATATTTGAATAAAAAATAGTAATCAAATTGAGAAAATATCCAGACAAAAGTGTTGGACCCCGTCTCCGAGGCCCAACATTCGGACCCATAAGAGCATGGAAGACCCAAAACCAAACACATACTGACCACAAATAGAGAAACTTTTAATAGAAAATTTGGAATTGGCTTTCCAATAAAACTTGTTCCCTCAGTTCTAACGATTCCAACGCCACTGAAAACACTCAATTTGGTTTAGAAATGAAGAAGTTATGGTTAAAATACTATCGTAAAGAAAACAGTGAAAACTGACCCTCTACCGACTTCATGTCAGAATTTGAAAGTTTAGAAGGCTAAATTGCCAATCGGTTCCTTCATAAAACTTGTAGATTTATGTCTCTAGTTTAATTGAAAACAAGAATCACCTTGATCCGAGCTCTA
>JANVCQ010000009.1:19823150-19833912 GCA_025531925.1 Erythroxylum plowmanianum | reverse complement strand
TTATCTTCCATTTCCCCTCCTTTCCCACCAATTTGGTGGGAAATGTATTTGGACCAAATTTCTCCTCCATTCTCCTCCGTTCTCTCCCTTTCCCTTGTCTTATTTTTATCCAAACAATGGAAATCAAGAGAAATGCAATTCTCTTCCTTTCTTTTCCTTTGCTTTCCTTCAATCCAAACAAAGGCTAAAGCTTAATAAAGTTTTTGAAGCATGAAATCTAAGCAACCAAATGGAACTTACATCTAGGCAACCGTTTTATTTTGGATCCAAAGCTGTGCACCGCTACTTCAGTTCTTTCTTGCATGAATCCTTAAGTTACGTAATCATTCTGAGATAAGAAAATGCAAGCACAAGTAGAAAGACAAGATACGAAACAAAGAAATTAAGAAAAACTACTCAATAAAGGGAACAATACCTTGTAAATGAAAACCTGAAAATTGTACCTAACCATATAATATTAATATTAGCATAAGAACCAAACCGAAATAGCGAGATATTCAACGGTTAACTGTAAAAGCAACAAAATTGTACCTATACAAATACCTACACAAATGCAATTACCCAATCTTCCTTTATATATATATATATAAACCATTGTAGCTGTTTACACTCCTAAAATACAACTATATGCAAATATACAATTATTTGCAAACCATTTCCTGACCAACCATTTGTCTCTAATGGCAATCTTAAATATCATTGTTGCATGCACATGCAAGCAAACATTGAAGGAATGCATTACAAGACTATAATTATGTATTTGGGGTTCAAATATCACACCTGGTAACTATATAACAATGAAACCTAGATGTTCAATGGAGATAAATAAGAAACACAATACATAAAAAGACATAAAAAGAAGCACAAGGGTAATTTTCTAAATTTGAATTGCCAATGCTACTCACAGTACAGAAATTTTATGATATTTCAATGAAATGACATGAATGCTAAAGTCTTCAGACATTTAAAATACATTGTCTTTTTAAAGTTCCCTCCAATAGCAAATAATACTTCCTTTGTGTCCCAGAAACTGTATCAACAAATCCAAAAACATCTTCCACTGGAGCAGCCACGGATCTCATTGCTATAAAAGGAAAAGAAATGTTCATTTCCATCAAAGATAGGATAATTATTGATTCAACAATTCCATATGGGTTATATTCAACACAATAATTCCAATTCAATCACTAAAATCATGAAATAAGAATAGCAGATAAAGCAATGAAATAAGACTACGAATACCATTTATGAGAACGAAAGCAATATTATATAATGAGACATCCTCGGTTAATCAATCATAGCAGAAACCAGAGAAATTTACTTATTAGAAATTAATATGAAGAGAAATCAACCATGGTTGGAAAAAGAGGAGATACAATACCCTAATTTTATTTTTATGCTTTGATATTCTTATTCAGCCAAGTTGAAAGCTTGAAGATAACAATACTAAACTTAAAACCAACTACTAACTCAAAACTTGACAACAAGCACTGAGAAGCAATTGAAAACGCTAACATATAATTGAACCATGACTTAAAGTTTCGACATAGAGATATCAAAAACATGCAAGACGCAAAAGACCAGTATCACTTTCTCTCCTTCAAAACTCATCACCATACTTCCAGTATCAGAGTAACAACTAACGACGTCAGGATCTACCCACCACTTGCTCCTCCATCTGCCTGTCCGTCGTTGCTTGCTTCGCCTTCTCTAGTTGTGATTTTAGGGATTTTGTGTAAACGAAGAGAAGAATTGGGGAAAAAAAGAAAAAGACTAGCTAGTTTAGGAGATGATGGTTGGGTTATTATATATCTAGGGTCAGATATAATTTTTAACCCACGCCAACTGCAACGTTTTATTCAATAAAACGTCGTGGTTTTTATTTTGTGACGTTTTATTGATAAAATATCGCAAAAGGTGTTACAAATTTGTGATGTTTTTATAAAACTTCATGAAAAATTTAAACTTTTTGTGACGTTTTTTAAACGTCACGAAAAGTCTTCACAATCCGTGACGGTTTATTAATAAAACATCGCGGATTGTGTTATTTTCTTGTAGTGCAATAACCCAACACTTAAGGGAAGATCTTTGACTTTTTTAATTGATGCCTTTGAACGTGTAAGGACTCTTCTTGGGAATTCAGACATAGTGAACTCATTTACCTTTACCGGCTCTCATGTCACTTGGAATCCAAAAATAATGATTTCATTTCCTTTTCAATGAAATAAGTATGAAACTTTATTTAGTGTTATGTCTATAAGAATTTTAGAAACAACTTCTCAACTAGTTAGGAGTACGGCTACGTACTATTGGACTTTTCCATAGCCTACTTCTCAGCGGGATTCATATTGGGTGTTGACATTGCTATTGTTGTTGTTGTTGTATGTCTGTAAGAATTGTTAAATTTCTATTTAAAATCTTGCACTGCTTACTTGCATATGTTATTATATTATATTGCTTACAATTTTCAATATTTTTATGTATTATTATTGTATTGTTAATAAATATTAATGAATAAGAATAGTTTATTATTTTTATTTTATTAATATGTAAAATTTTAGGTATATTTATCTTTTTATATCCAAAAAGATAATTTATAGAGTTTTAATGCATTAACTTTATATTTAATGAAATTTATAAAGAAAAATAAGTCAAAAATATGAAAAATAATATATAAATGTCAATTATAATTAACCTTAGGATTATTAAGTACACTTATCATTAAAAAATTATCAAATTAACATTATTAATTATAAATTCTTTAATCTCGACTTTTGGCATAATTTGTCACCAAATGTAGACTTTTGGCTACTAATGTTTAAATCGTTGCCAAAAGTTGACATTTAGCGATGATTTCTAATTCGTCCCCAAAATAAACGTAGCTAATAGCCTATTCTGTTGTACTGTAAATGGAAATTCTAGTAATTTTCTTCATGACTGTACAGAAAGAAAGATAATCAAGTAGGTGAAATATGAATTCTCTTTTCTTATTTCGATGGATGAAGCAGCATCTCTGGTGGCATTTGTTAGGTACGTTGAAAGAGACGAATCTTTTCACAAATATTTTGTGTGGTAGGTTTTTGTCAAATGTCAAGCTTGAATTTGCGATCGGACTTACGGCCTGAATATGGGAAACCACTCACAAGCTTAGATGATAGAGCACTAGCAAAGCGCGAATGCCAAATTAATGCAACTACTGGACTGCTTTATCAAATGACAAGAAGCCAAGTAAATAACAATAAAAGCTTTATCTTCTGATATGGTTTGTGGTATCAAAACTAATGCTCAGGCCACCATCTGGGGCTAGGGGATATAGGCCTAGATGACGCGGGTTGGTATCCACGTGGCAATGTACTATCATCGTACTCGTACATAAGCACTAGAACGAATAACTAAGTTGTACTTGAATGGTGCTAATTTAGAAGCCTTGAAAATATCATAGATGGTGCAGTCCAGGTGCCTTCTGAATGTTTCAGGATTCCTCTTATCAGCATCAAATAGCAAAGATACCATCCAATCCCTTGTCAGAAAACTATTCATGGAATATGGAATTGGCTACCCCACATTGATGAGGGGCATGTAAGGTGATTAGATGTCCTATCCTTGGATAATGCAGATAAGAGAAGTTGTGGATCACTAAATAATATTAGTGGAGAGGGGAATGTAAATAGTCAAATCTTTGTTAGCAGCTGTGTTCACTTGTAATTAATTACATGTGACTGCTTGTCTTTGATATGTTAGAACCTCCCTATCCACAGTTTTTACTGATGAAGATTTTGCAAGAAAGTGAATCTTGGTGGTGCTACAAAGTACAAGCCTACATTGGACGAATATGCATCAAATTAAATAGCAATATTACAAGTTTTGAAGTTCCATTGATCCATAAAATAATGATTAAACTCAATAAGAGTTATTCCAACAATTGCTAGAAGCATGATCTAGTCAAAGAGTATTAAAATTTTAAACCAATATTTGATGTATTACCAGGATAAAAAACAGTCCAACACAATCACGTAGGAGACAAATGGAAGTGGCATTGTAATGGAGCAATTCCACTATAGTATCGAGGATCAATATTTAATTATATCATCATTAGCATTTATTTTTTTCTATTGGTGACCTTATAGCGAAATCTTTCTTATTTAGAATGCTTTGGATTGACAACTCGTTTTACGTTTGTTATTACTATTCTTCGACTACATACACCAAGATAATCCTTCTTGAATGCTAATCAAGATTAATAATGAACTGTAATGCCTCAAAATAAGGTGGAATTGTCTTGATGGAATGACTAGAGTTCTGCTATAATATCACTACAGAATGATCAAATTTGATGAAAGCTACTGCAAACTGGTATCAGGATGCAGTCACCCTTCTGGGTATAGTTTTAGGATGCGATAGCTCTACTGAACATACTTTTTGTTATCTATAGTGGGATATATATGTATGTAATTCTACTGGTACTTTGACATTGATTTGAGGCATGGCATCCTAGGTACTAAACTGAGCTACCTTCCGACATCGACCTTTAGAACCGTAGCTAGCAGTACGTGTCTGAATGTATTCCACCATTATAAACATGGAGTGATCGAGCTAAAGACACATTCCCTACATGGTACAGACAACAGAAGGTACAATGCTTTTTCTTGCGTGTTCCGCTAAGGGGACCAAGTGCACAACTGTACCTATATCTCTTGAAATCAAATTCCTAGGTGTTTGAATTCATATGTACTGTTTAGGGTGCGAAATGTCTATGTCCACTTCGGGGCTAAAGTTAATAACCTTTATCTTTGAATTCCTACGCCCAATGGGATTGCTATATATAGGTGGTTTCTCTCCAACTCAAACTACTCAACAAGAAAGATCAAGGAGAAAAGGGAGAAAAATCGACAGAATTGGTAAGCAATGGCTTCAACTGTAATAACAATTACAGATGTAGTCGGAGCAACTCAAAAAGAAGAAAATGGAAAGTTTCGATTTTCCCCTGTTTCTGTTGTTTCCTTGCTGAAAGAAAAAACAAGCAAGCATGATATGAAAAAATTAATTCACAGCATCAAGGTAGGAGTTGCCCTCGTCATAGTTTCTCTTCTCTACTTGCTGGATCCTCTCTACGGTCAAGTTGGAGACAACAATGCTATGTGGGCTATAATGACTGTTGTGGTTATTTTTGAGTTCTATGCAGGTTGGTTGAGAACATATCTGTCCTGTTTTGATGGCATTGTTTAGTTCCACTGGCAAATAAACTTACACATATTGAACTTCTGATTAAGTCTCATATCATTTGATATTATATTTCAGGTGCTACTCTCAGCAAGGGATTAAATCGTGGAATTGGAACTGTACTAGGAGGAGGATTGGGATACTTAATTGCAATTTTCTCTCAGGAATTTGGTGGGGTTGGAAACTCTGTCGTAGTTGGGATTTGTGTGTTCATATTTGGTAGGACACCCCATTCTCAGCAATCAACACAAGCTTCAGTATTCAAACATTTCATTGGTCCTGAACCATAAATAATCTTACCATGTCAAGTGAACTATTACGTGACATAGTAAAATCAAATTCTTGCCAACTTTTTCAATGTGTTGCAGTCTCCACAACAAACTACTAACTAGAATAAAGACAATTCGTGCTCTTGAAATATTTCAGGTGGAGCAGCAACGTACTCTAGGTTAATTCCAAGTATTAAGAGAACCTATGACTATGGAGCAATGATATTCATCCTTACCTTCTCTCTGGTGGCTGTATCGGGTTTCCGCGAAGATCAAAACGTGATGGACATAACTCGCGAACGTCTAGTGATGATTGTACTCGGTTTTGTCATCTGCATCTGTACGAGCTTATTTGTGTTTCCTATATGGGCTAGTGACGAGCTCCACGATTCTATGGTCGCCAAATTTGAAAAACTTGCCAGTTCTTTTGAAGGCAAGTCTATTATAAACCCAAGTTGTTGTTTCGTTCATGCTTGATGTAGGAGAGGCTTACTAGTCGCCAGATGTTATGTTTTATCTTTTATTAATTTCAATAATTTTTTTTAAAAAGTCTCTTAGTTAAAGACAGGTGAATCTGTTTAGTGGATTCACTTCTAGCTCTATCCAATCACTCCCTTGGTTAATTCTGAACATGCTCTTTTTTTATGCTCACTTTACAGGATGCTTGGAAGAGCATTTCAGGGTTGATGGTAAGGACAACGAGCAGATTCAGCTGATCTCACCTTTCAGGATTTGTATAGAAGTCCTGCACTCGAAATCAAAAGATGAATCACTGGTATCATAATTTATTTTATACCTTCTGTCGCAATCCAGTACCTAACCTTTTATCCACAATCTTTTCAAGTGAATCCAACGTCAGGAATTATGCTTTCAGATTAATTTTGCAAGATGGGAACCATGGCATGGAAAATTTGGTCTTTCCTACCCTTGGAAGCAATACCAAAAGATTGGAGATGTTCTTAGAGAATTGACGGTGGTCATCCTTTCTCTTAAAGTTGGCCTTAAGTCATCAGGGCAGGTACAGGACATGAATTTAAATGTTCGCCGCTTGAAACATGAATAAAGAGCTCGTGTGCCACCAAATTTTCTTTTCTTCACAAATACAACTTTAAAGGTTGTCCTAAACTGTGCAGGATTCCATGGCACTCAGACATCCATACAAACAACCTTGTGAAGCAATCGGCTCATCTTTGGCGTGGACCATTAGAGAGCTTGGAGATAGCATCAAAGAAATGAGAAGATGCCAATCAGAAGCTTTTATAGTGCCAAAGCTGAAATCAGCAAGACAAGAACTGAGTCGAGTCGTGTCCATAACGAAACTAGAAAAAGTGGAGGATGCTGATATACTGAAGATAGCGAGCTTTGTGGCTGCATTGATTGAGATTGTGGAGAAGTTAGAAGAATTGGTGAAGGAGGTGGAAGAACTTGGAGAACTTGCTTCTTTTTGTAGAAACTAATATTGTTTTGAAGCATGGTCACGTTTTCTTGCACAGAAGGCAATGTGCATTTAAGAAAGGTTATTATCATGATAAATCAAATATAAAATCCTATAAATTAAGAGCTTGTAAAGTGAAAAAGAAGACTGTAACTAGCAGATAGTTACTCGGGAACTCTAGGATATCAAATGTCTATCATGATACTGAGGGTGATTTGATGTCCCTACTGCAGCATAATGCAAAATGCATAATACTGGTGGTATCACATCTTTTGTTACTTGACCTTCTTACTGTGTTATAGGCTATTACGCCCACAAAACTTCTGAGAACTTGGAAAACGGTCCTTACCAGGAAAGGCTGTGTTATTCACAAATACTCTGTTAAACCATCTGATCCATTCGTGAAGCGAGAATATTGCATCAATTCAAACTTATCTGGAGTTCATATATACTGTACATTCAATGATACGCTTCAGTCAGCGTAAGGATCTTACCCTTTGGGGGTAACTTAAAGGCTTCAACATGATCTTCAACACAATTGTAGGATTTAAAACAGAAAAACTTGAGGATTCAAAGCGTGCTTAAAAACAAAAGTAAAACAAGAAAATCTGAACATGATAATATGATCTTAGCGATAAATGGTTATTTTCTAGCAGCTAACGAAAATAAAAAGATAACGCATTACAGAAAGTATAAGACTTGATTAAAAAGCCTCAGAGACAGCATATGCAGCTAGATAATCTAATTCTAATCAGCAACATCTGCAGCTACTGATATAATTTTCAAAACTCTTCCTTAGTATCTACAAATTCCAAGTTTCATTCTCATAAACTTGGAACTCATTGCAGGACGTACCTTAGTGAATATATCTGAAAAACCTGAAGGATGTAGTTCCACAATATATACTTTCAGCTGTAGTTGCTTCAAATTGAATATGACGGTTGCTTATCACAAAACAACTGGATTAACAACAGTGAATTTTCCAGAATTTAACTACAAGCAGAAAAAGTTAATATGCAACAAATAAATCATCACATGAAATTTGTTAACACAATTCAGTATGACCTATGTCTGCGAGGCCCTCATCTAGATTAATTAACTTTCACCGAAGTATAATAGTCTTACACAAGATTTTACTGAGTTGACACTATTCATCTCTTGACGCTACTCACTCGTACTTACACCCCGTGAAAGTATTTCACATCCAATAGCAAGATCACCTTATGCTAATCTTAATAGAGAATTTTTGCAACTTAATAAAAATAATATAAACAAAGAAACACATGAGTCAAAAGACACTCCCCTATATATGCAGCCTCATTAAACCGAAATCATAGGAAATTGTCCAAAAAAAATGTTGTGAATCTTTCGAACTGATCACTGAAGAAACCCATACATGGTGGCTTCAATACTCAAATATCAAGCATGTAATTCATATTCTGTCAATATTGATGGATGGATCATGTAATTGTTCACCCAAGCATAAAGAAAATGCAACTTTAACAAATAATCAATCAGCTGCATATTTTTCCACGAACGCAGTTACCAAAAATCAATGAATCTCTGAATAACAACAAATTAAATGTCAATCTTCAAGTTAACAATTGATTGATATGTGCTTAATTAGTTAGACATTTATTCCATAAAACTTAGTGATTAATGCTATGAAATATTGAAGACATTCACTTTAGTTCATATTTTGTTTAGGGATAAGTTGGAAGTGAAAGAGCTAAGTGAGTCGAAAACACAATCCTTGAGCAGTCTTCTTGAGATTCACATTCAAATGTCTTTATGGAACAAGAATAAGAAGGATTAGAGTAAGAGAAGATAAGAAAATGCCAAAAGGAATGAAGGACACATTGTCACGCCAAGAGATAAGTCTCATGATCTTGAGAGTGTTGTCGCGCCTATGACATCTCATGGTCATGAGAGTGTTGTCACGCCCATGAAAAATTTGTCATGGGCGTAATACACCTTGTCATGCCAATGACACACACACACATAGGCGTAACACACAAACTCACACCCATAAGTTTTTACTAGCTCCTTCGAACTTTTTAATATAAATGGACAAGTTGTGATGGTAGAAGGAATGTTTTATTTGGGGAATCATCTTTGGAGAGTAGATTCTTACGTTTTGGAGGTGATATTAAAGCTGAAGAACGAGGTTAAACATTTCTCTCATTGTGCCTGTTGTTCTTCCTCTCTTAGGGATTGATTATGTTATCCTATATCTATTGTTTGTGTCAGATCGAAAAAAGGAAACATGTCATATTTGGAGAAAGGGTAGATTTCAAAAATTTTAGAAATCTAAATTGCAAGGGAAGCAATATATCCAAATCATCATGGCAATCTATACATGATATGATATAAGGATAATAATAAACATAAACAAGATAGAAATTATATTACCGACTCCTTCGCTATAGCTTTAACTGCTCGCTGCGCTATCCTATCCTCGACAATATATCATCTCCTAAATGATGTATCCTCTTTTTCTTGTTATTGTTTCCTCTTCTCGATATTGTATCCTCGACCAATCCAATCTACCACTTGTTCTTCTTAGTTAACAAGATCCTTTGGTGGGAAAGGAGAAGAAAACTTTGGTGGAGAATTTTCGTAGAAGAAAGAAGACCAAGAATGAGACACTCTCATGCAATTTTTCTATTTTTTCATGCAACATAGGAGAAAGAGTGATAAAAATGCAAGAGCCCCTACTTACTCCCTCACACTTTTGGTTAACAACAAAGGAAAGAAGAGTTTTCCAACCAATGCATCATTCTTTCATTTAATCAATCATAAAGAAGCTATTAAATGAGACTCTTCTCATTTGTCTTTAAGATGACTATATGAAAAGTCTATTAACCTAAATGAGACCTATCAATTTCGTTTTTGATGATGAAAGAAGGAAGATGGTCCATCTAATATACATCTTTCTTCTTAATCCAATGAATGCTAATAGGTTACATGCTATCATTAAAAGATAACCATTAAACCATTTAATGGTAAGTTCATAACTCCATTTAATGATGATAAACCATGATAAATACCATCTTTATTTAGCAATTCAATGCCAAATGTGCAGCTGCACATTTAACACTAATGAAAAACGAAATTGCACTTTACTTTCTTAAAAATTTTGTTTTTATTTAATTAATCCAATTAATCAAATTAAACTAGCCCATTTCTAAATGTACATTTGGGCTTCTAATTAACCATTAATTAGTGCAAGCCCAACATTCAATTATGAGTGTTTAAAACCTCCATTTATATTTCTTTCTTAACTTGATAACTTTCCTTGAAGCCAGGTGGGGAATCTTATTAGACTTTGATAATTCAAGCTCCAATAAGCCCAGGCTTAATTTAATCTCATTATAATTAATTCTAGCTTATTAACTAAGTGTCATTCCACTAAAGACAATTAGTTGAACTCTTAAATTATTAAACATTATGAGAACACATATTTCATGTCCAATTGTAAACCCTATGTTGAACCTTATTACAGCCATCCACACAAGAAAATAACTATTTTACGCTAATGTTGTTTTTCCTTCTTGATCTCCCGTTTTACTTCATATGGTGATTCACACACAATATCTCATCTTGGTGTTAAGACTTGATAGGTAACTAGTCCATCAAACTATTGGTGCCAGTTTAATCACCAAATCTCTTTAAAACATCTATAAGTGATGATATCTCTATAAACTCCTTATTTGAGTAAATATTCTATGATACATGTTTCAATTAATAATTCCAACATACAGACACTAGATTAATACTCTATAAAAATCCATTATGATCATATCAAGAATTATAATGAAACACATATGAGTTCACC